>JBBPRD010000113.1:0-21515 GCA_038092855.1 Boletus piedmontensis
GGATGGCCTTCACACCCAGATTAAAGATTATTGTTCCCAATGCGAACATTGTGCTTGGGTGAAGCTGACCAATACATAGCCTGGTGGCTTATTAAAACCAAACCCCATCCTGGAAGGCCCATGGCAGGATGCCTCCACAGATTTCATCACGGATCTGCCAATCTCTGACAGATTCGACTCAATCCTAGTGGTTGTTGATCGATTCTCAAAAGAAGTCATATTTATTCCCATGACTAAAAATATTACATCCCTCGGAATAGCCAAACTTTACCAAGATCATGTATGGAAGCATCATGGCCTTCCAAACTCTATTTTATCCGATCACAGTTCCCAGTTCACCACTCAAGTAATGAAGGATCTGGGAAAAATGTTGAAAATCAAGTTGCGCATGTCAACCACTTTCCACCCTCAAACGGACGGACAAATGGAAAGGGTTAATTGCAACCTTCAACAATATTTACGCCTCTTTTGTGCAAAGGAACAAGCATGTTGGAGCGAATGGCTAAGCCTCACCCAATTTAATTATAACAATAGAATGCACTCAGCAACAGGCAAGTCCCCATTTACTCTCACGCAGTCTTATGCTTCACACATGGGAATTGAACCCACGACTACCAAAGCTCCAGCAGCTATATCATTTGCCAAGGATTTTGAGCAAGTTTTGAAGGAGGCATGAGAAAACCTAGAAAAATCCCAAAAACAAATGAAAACTCAAGCAGACAGGCACCACTCTGATGTAACTTATGAAGTCAGACAGAAGGTCTGGTTGTCAACTGCACATTTGAACCTACGGCAAACACAGCAATCAGCAAAGCTTACGGAACGATGGCTGGGTCCATACAAAATCATTAAACTTATTGGAATGAACATGGTCGAGTTGAAATTCCCACGTTCTATGACTATTCACCCTGTCATTAATGTCTCCAGGGTTAAACCATATAAGGAAAGGTTACCAGGCCAACAGGCAGAAAAACTGGGACCTGCAGTAGTAATAGAGGAGGGCGATGAGGAATACGAAGTGGACTATATCATCGATTCCCGTTTGAAACGGGGTAATATTGAATATTTAATTCATTGGAAGGGTTACTTAGATGAAGACCGTACTTGGGAACCTGCAGGACATTTGAAGTCAGCTATAGAAGCCATCAAGGACTTTCATTCTTTACACCCAAATGCACTGTGAAAGTTGCAGATGATGCAAACGGCCTTTGATTCTTTATTTAAACCGTACGAAAACTTAACCTCTGCTTTAGATCCATGTTGGAGTCACCTGGAAGTTGACCCATAGAAGGGGGGTAATGTTATGATACATATTTTTCTTTCTCTTTATTTTTCTTTTTCCATGATCACGTGACTTGTCATGTGATTAACCCCTAAGTTAACAGATCACAAGACCAGATCATGTGATTAACCCCTAAGTTAACGGATCACGAGACCAGATTATGTGACATTCTGACTCAGAGTAATGTGGCTGCTATGCGCCCTTCTCTGTAGAATGGCTCTGCTGGGATCTGCTGTGTGATTTCCAGACACATGTATTTAATCTCCATCAACCCTGAGACCCTGGTGGTTCTTTTCTCACATTCATCTCTGTGTGCTTCTCTTCCATTTCAAAAGTTACACTGTTTACATGTTTATTTAATTACCGTCTTTACTTTAGCTACATTCATAATTACGCTCTCATGGCCTGTTGGTTTATGCGCACTTTGTTGTAGTATATATAGTAGTGAATAAACACCACAAGAACTCAGTCAAGTTCTTGTCAGAATTCCCCTACATTAACACTTGATTCTAAGTCAGTATCTCGTGGTAACGACCTAGTCATTATTTGATTAGGGTTGCCAACAGTCAGGTTATACAACAATTTGATTACCATTGGAGACCTTTACGATTTTACCAAAGCTAGAGAGAAAGGGTTAGGCAAGGTATGGAATTGCCTTGACCTTCCAATGCTTGTGCAAGAGGTGCCAACATTTGTCCAGTACATCACTAATACCCATCCCAGTTAGTCACATTGCATTTATAGATAATCAGCACTGTCATGGATAACCAAGCAGCCTTCATGGCTACTGCTAGGGAGGGCTACTGGGCCACTATATCCAGCAAGGCAAAGGTGATGGTAAATAATATGGGTTCTTAAGGAATTCTATTCAATAATGGGTGAAGCTTAGGCTGGGACATTTTCATACATGGCAGATTTATAACATATCCTCATTATAACAGTGCAGGACAGCTGACATTTGCATATATACATTCAGGTACCAAGTTCTGGGGATACCTATAGCTTGATTAGGTAGATCAAATGGATCAGCAGGCAGTCCTTGGAGGCTAGAATATCTACTATTGTGACCTGATGGCATGCAAGACACACAGAAAAGGCATAAAAGTTGGCACAGTGCTACTTGAAAGAGGTGCTATCCTATGAGTCAACCTCTCCATTGGCAGGCTCAGGACTTGCACGTTGATATCACATAAAAGTATTCAATCCCCTAGAATGAACCATATGGTATATATGCCCAGACTAACCATTATATCTGGGAGGCAAATGTATATATTCCTATGATACATTGCATATAATGGAATTCTCCCTTGTCTTTGACCTTGGCCTTGATCAAAATGAAGGGTTAAGAGTAGAGGGGACAAATACTGTATACCTGGGGATGCTTTAGAAGATGTATAGAATGGCAATCACATTTCCATGGTTTACAAAGTCATGGAGTACATTTGAGTTCCATCAATCTATCACATGTCCAATGACTCTTTCATTTAGAATTATACTGATGCTCACTAATTGTGCTATGCTCCATAATTTGCAGTATTACTCTGCCCATGCTGGAGAAGGACCAGGATATTCCACCACTTAGAGCCACTGATACCATTATGATGGAGTTGGCAGGTGAGCAAATTCAAGCATTGTAGATTATTGATAAGGTAATGTGTCATTTTGGGGTGATAAACACATATGCAGAGATGTAAAAGGGCAATTGGAGGGACCCTGGACCATTACTAGACTTACAAAATGTTTCCCTTTTCTAGTGTACCTGTCCACTATACAGTATACTGTATACAATATATACCAACCACATTTATATTTACACAAAAACCCATGCTATGATACAAGCTATATCTAACTAAATTGAATATTTGGTATAACATGTCTATCACTCCTAGTCTGCCTTGCCCTCTGCATCCAGCTTATCTCAGTCATTGCTTGGATCTGGCAGATTAACTAGAACATCTATTTAGAGCATTACAATTGGGCTAACTCAGTGTGGACTGCATTATGATATATCTCCAGCATAGGACCTCTTTTCCTCCCCATTGTCTAGGGAGATCATAGAGAAGCTTATACCAGTTGCCAAAGATGCACACAGCACTACATAACAGGGATGGAATAGCTGCTCTGGCTATCTGCCATCAAGACTTCTTGCCCTCCCAATCCAACCCAAAGTGGGTTTTTGGGTATTGTTAATCTATTCCATAACATTCCATAAGTATACAAGCTGTTATTTACCCAGAGAGCATCCTTACCTAGTATGAAAATATTTTCTGTGCAGAGCTTATGCTCCAGGTGGTCTCACTGCCACAGGATTACTGCTGCAGGGTCATGCCACCCAACATAGTAGTCCTCCAATATATAAATGTTGAAGAACTTTATATGCACATCTTCTCTATCTGATATGCCTGGTTTGTTAGCCTAATTAGGCTTAAAAATTAATATTTTCTAACACCAGCAATAAACAATGTCCCAAATTCTTTGATAACTTAGAGAAATCAAGCTCTATCCCTCATTGCCTCATTGGGAAGTTCAGCAAGCTACTCAGCAACAATATGGCAGCCCCTGCCCTTCCCTGACACAGCTATATAACACTCATTGCACCATTAGGTTGCTTCCCATACCCTTTCCCTTTTTAGCCATATGGCACATTCTGCCATCAGATTACTTCCCATATCCATTTCCTCTCTCCAACATGTCACCAATATCTAGCACAGTGTCCATACCCCTCCAAATGTTGCCATTTTCACTTTGTTGTCAACAAGAACTTTGTCAGTGCCCTCAGAAGCCTTTTTTTCCCACACATTTCCTTCCTTAGTACCTGCTTTGCTTCCTGTGCCTTCTCTTCTTACTCACTCATTGTACTTGGCATTCCTCTATGTGGTTACACATGTCTCATTGTTCCAATTCCCTCTAACCCTGCTTGATAGCTCAGAGCCATTTTTCTTCACTGTTGCCTTGTATTCTCTTGCCTCATCTTTTATCCTTAATATTTTGCAGTGGGCCCATGTCAAAGCAGCCATCTACTATCAGATTTCATGGGCTATTGAAGTCAATAGCCTACCATAGCTTCAAGGCTAGGGCTTGTTCCACCTGGTTGCTTTACTCTAATGACCAATTGATGTGAATGTAACAGATTGATGCTCAACACACTGTGGCAGTGAATGGTGAGTTATTAATCTGACTCTATGTATTTGTTCCTGATAGCCTACTAGGGCTTTAAGGCTAGGGTTTATTTTTTGTTGTCCTTAACCCTTTCCCAGCCTATTAGATATCCTGGAGGTGTTCTTCCTTCCCTTTCCTTGCTGACTGTAGTGGCACATCTTTAGTATATCTTTACATTGTTTTTTATCCCTTTCAACCCTTGAGTCATTCCCTCTTGCTTTTTACTCAATATTCTCTTTACCATCCTATTGCCATATTTACCTGGCTATGATACCCTTAGGGATATGACATGCTGCTAATGAGTATACTATTGTGGCATGATTCATAATGCAAAACTGTTACAGAGTAAGAGAGTAAAATATAGTACAACTAGGAAATATTTTCCTAACTGATTATAGTAGCCAAGGTGTATCAAATTAGGGTCTGTAAAAACACCTTACCCATCAGAGCAACAAAAAAGTTTGCATCAGTGGGATTTGAACCTATGCCCTTAAGAAGAAACAGATTTCTAGTCTGTTACTGTTTTTACTTGGCTATGATACCCTATATACCTGTTTATAATGAGTACTCTAGTGTGCCAGTGGCATGATCCATAATATGAAACTATTACTCAATAGTGAGAATATAATACAGTACAACCAAACTAATTTCCTAACTGATTATAGTAGCCCATGCATGTTATACTGAGTTCTATAAATATATCCTGCCTATCAGAGGAATAAAAAAAATTGACATTGGCAGAATTTGAACCAATGCCTTTAAAGAATAACAAATTTCTAATTTATTGCCATATTCACCTGGCTATAATACCCTACCATATACTGTATGCCATGGAGCTAATGAGTACACTAGTGTGGCAATTTCAATTTCTTAAACCTTCTCCCCTGCCAAGTAAAGTTATGATACCCATTCCAGTTATACATATGCATTGTACCAGCTATAGAATGTATCAAGCCATAGCCAAGTGGTTACCACAACAGACTTAAAATCTGTCCCTTTTTAAGAGCCTGGATTTAAATCCTGCTGATGTCAAACTTTTCTTATTGCTCTGATGGGTAAGTTGTTTTGACAAAACTTCAAGCAACATGCCTGGGCTGTGACTGTATAATTATTTAGAAAATTAGTTTTTGCTTGCACTGTATTGTTACCCTCCCACTGTAATAGCTTCACATGGGTCATGCCATTCTAGTGTACTCATTATCAATAGGCATATAGGGCATCATAACCAAGTGAGTATGGTAATAGACTAGAAATCTGTTCCTATCTGAAGGTATAAGTTCAAATTCTACTAATGCAAACTTTTTTATTGCTCTAATAGGCAAGATGTGTTTACAGAATCTAATGTGACATGCCTTGGCTGCTATAATTATCCATGAAATTGATTTTTAATTGTCTATACTCACTATAATAGCTTCACATGTACTCATCAGTAGCATGACATACATATATATAATATAGGGCATTATAGCTAAATGGATATGGCAACAGATTAGAAATCTATTTCTCTTTACAGGTATAAGTTCAAATCCTACTAGTGTTGATTTTTTGTGTTGCTCTGATAGGCAAGATATATTTATAGAACTCAATGTGACATGCCTGGGCTACTATTATCAGTTAGTGAATCCATTTTTGATTGTGTTATATTTAATAATAGTTTCACATCATTATTCAGTGTTTGTGGAGGCATTATGGTTGTGCATTGAATATTTGAGTAGAAAAATGCTCCTAATGGTGATGATATACTTTCATTCAATTTTGAGCATCACAAGAGGGCTGAACTGGTGACATATGGATCACTTCATAGGCTTGTGCTTGAAGAGAATTGGATGTCGCAAGTGATGATTGTGTGCAGGCATTCAATTATGACAGACCCATCTATGTTGCAGTTGTTTGTTATTTCTTTCCCATTGGTATATATGAGGAACTAAATATTGTAGACTATATTCTTCTTCTTCTATTTTTATCTATTTTTCCTGACTCTCTGGAACAATTTTCACATTTAGCCCTTATAACCTGGGATTACTAAATGCTCAAGTGCCAGTCATGATCTAGACTTATGCCTTATATATAATGCATGCCCTATATGCATTTAGCTATGTAGCCTATATTGCCTTATATATGCCTTACCCATCACATATGTACACTGCCTGTCCTATCTCCATCTTATATATGGCTATACTAATCCACATGATAATCTCATTCTTTAGAGACAATAGAGACAAGGATATTGGGGGCAATGGTTTTGAATTCACTTCACATTCTTGCAGATGCTATAGTAACTAATTTGAGGTGAAATTGGCAGGAGAGTTGGGGAGGGACTTAACAATAGTCAAATGGTAATTCTTCCTGTCAATGTCAACACCAACAGAGGCTAACTCCTCCCACTTTGTCCATAGACCATTAAGAAACCAGCACACATCTTTTTCCTTAGTCAATTTTGACCCAAGAAACTAGCTATAGAGATCTGTCTGCATATATATTCTCTTCTTGGTATACTCACAGGTGATCTTAGTCCATATCTTATGGGTGGTTCCAAGAGCCTAGATATAAAGGGGAGTTAAATCCAGCATATACTGGGTGAGTAAATTCTTCACTGAGTTCTGGCCCTTTTATCAAGTATTCAACACAGTGGTCTATTTACTCATGAGTGTGGTTCTATCAGGGATGATGGGCATGGAGTAGGAGTTATTAAAATGCTTTCAGAGTATCTTTGCTTCAACATTGACTTGGAATCAGAAAGCAAGGATGCCCTAGTTTATGCTCTTGATATTAAGCTTGGGCACATTGAAGAAAAGGATATTGGTGATAACAGTTGTAGTGACAGACATAGTAGAGGCTTGCATAGGCAGAAAGCAGGGCTCAATAATCTGTTAAAGTTATATAGTTAAATAGCTATATGATAGTGACAGACTCAGTCTCATATAACCATGACAAACAGACTGTGGTATTCATGTATACAATAATGATGGACTATATACAGTATAGTATAAGCTATTATATATATAGTAATGTAAATAAAAAATAAAGATAATGGTATTGTATCTAGAAGACTAAAGATATAAGGAAAATGACAGTTGAATGTATCTGTAAGGTAAGATAGAAAAGAAATGTCATTGCATCAGAGTGATCAAGTCTGTTGAGAGACTAGCACTTGCTAATCCAACAAACTACACTTTTACTACACTTTTACTATACTTTTTTGCTACACTTTTGCTACACTTTTGCTCTACTTTTGTGCACATTTATACTACCCTTGTTACTGCACTGTTGGCTATACTTTGGCTATACCTTTACTATACTGTTTGGTGAATATTAGCAGGTCAGTTTGAAAACACATCAAACAAGCAACTGGATAAGTATAAATAAGGCTAAATAAGTAACCTTCTAAACTTTGTCTAAAAGCATCCTCATTATTATTCTACTTAGTAATGTGAGTTGTCATAGTCAGTTTTTTTCAAGCCAGGCAGAAATAAGATTATTTAAACCAATTGAGATTTTCCTGATGGTACTTATCAGCAGCATGGCATGTGGGGTATTATATCCAGGTGGATATGACAACAGGTTATAAATCTATATCTCTTTGGGGTCATAGATCCAAATCCTATTGATATTAAAGTTTTTTATTGCTTTGATAGACAAGGTATATTTACAAAACTCAATATAACATGCCTTGGCTACTATAATCAGTCACTGTACAGTATTTTACTCTCTCACTATGTAGTAATAGTTTCACAAGGTATATTTACAGAGCTATATAAACTGCCTGGGCTACTATAATTAGTCAGGAAATTAGATTTGGATATACTGTATTTTACTCTCCCACTGTAATAGTTTCATATCATGGATTATACTGCTAGCACACTAGAGTGCTCATCAGCAGCATGGTGTATAGGGAATCATAGCTGGATAGATATGGCAACAGATTAGAAATCTGTTTCCCTCTGAAGATATAGATTCAAATCCTGCTGATATAATTTTTTTTTTGTTACTCTGGTGAGCAAGGTATGTTTATATAATCTAATATGACATGCCTTGGCTACTATAATCATCTATGAAATAGGTTTTTCACTGTCTTTACCTACTCACTACAATAGCTTCATATAGATCTGGCATGCCATGCTAGTGTAGTACTCATTAGTAGTATAATATACATACTGTAGCTGGTCTCTGCAAAGCCTGGTCCAAGTATATCATATCACAATGTATAATCCATCCCTTGTTCTGCCCAATGAGCTGCCCAGTATTGAATATCATCACATGCCTCATGTATAACTCAGTATAGAATATCCACAGTATCAATAACATAATGAATTATTGTTTTTGCTAGTCACAGAGTGGATATGTTGCTCAACTTCAAGAGGTATGAAAAACATAATGGGATGTCTATGGCCAAGCATCTATGTCTGCATGCAATCCACAAGACATAAACAATCAGATTAGTGAAATAACTGATGCAAATTAGATGTACCCTGAGTTGAGTAATCCTTGGTGACTTTTTGCCAGTGTTGCAACAGCACAGAATCTTGATGTTAGTATCACATGTATGAGCATCATCAATTGATGCATTGATCCAGCTATTGCATGAGTGGCAATAATAGCAGAAGCTGCATACTGCTATCTCATGTGAGTGGCATCAAGTTGTCATCATTGTTGAAACAGATGGCTACAGAGATATCCATGCTGATGGCTCACCATGCTTCAGCTAGTTTATGGCTCTAAAGGTTGAGCATTTGTGTGCTAATATCTAAGAGGAGCAGATCTTAGGCTTTTGCATAACTGGGATCTATAGAAATTCAACAATAATTGCCACCTATTAGTTTCACTACCCAATGCCACACAGGTTTTCATGGGGAAAGTGTTGATGCTGATACAGTCATTATTTCAGAGAGGTGACCAGAAAGGCTATGCCAGTTAAAGGACTGACCCCAAGCTATTTTGAGTAGCTAGAAGTAGTATCAGTGGCACCCTCAACATGTCTCCCACATGGTACCACCTGGGCCATGGTAAGGCAACTGACCCACCAGAGATATCTATGAGGCTGAAAGTGAAGACTTCCCAAGGTAGTGTAAAAGAACAATTGAATACAATTGGTGAGATAAATGCACTGCCTTCTAGGGCAATGGCTATCATGCACTCACAGTTATACCAGGCTGGGAGGGAGACAATGATAAGGGTAGGCCATTGGTAAGGTACTTCCCAGGTTGGGCAACATCTTCAGTACCATTGCTATTGTGGTCAATTGAGAGATGCCAAATCACTGGGACCAAAACTTGCCTGCTGAGTTATTTGACTAACTGGCAATGATTAGATCATATGAAAATGGCTTAATGTCTGTACCACCACTGGGTAAACAGTTTATTTATAATAGTGGAATGCTTGCAGTGTTCTCAGGGTTTCTCCTTTGGCATGGAGTATCACATGTGGCTGAGATGTGGATATGCATGGCATATTGCATGAGGGAAAATGTAATGAAATGGGTGGGGGTAAGGTCTTCTGAGTTCATGAGATGCAAAATCATTGAAGCAATGGGACATATAATGTTATCACAGAGGGTTGACATTCTTACCAATACAGCACAGAGCTAGGGATAGTAACAACTATACATTATATAACAAGAGGAGTGGGTTATCAAAGTGAGTTGAGTCCAAAACCTTGTTCTAACTTAGCCATGTGAACAACAATTACCACCATTTCCAAGTTGATATCCAGCAATTTTTACCACTTCTTCTCCAGCATTCCAGTAACTGATCTTCTCTGGAAGTTGACTAACTCTACCCCTATAAAGGGTTAATAATGTTTGGTAGAATCATGTTACTTTATAAAAATAAGTAAATTGTTAGTGAGAAATAAGACCTATGCACCAGTCAAACCCAGTGGGCCTTCTCAAACACATTGGTAATTGGACAGGCAGTATACTCTGGGTTCAATGGTGGGCCTTCCTGGGTTTACCATACCTCCTCCATTCAATCAGTATTGAACAAAAGATAAGAGTTGTTCTCTAACAGAGCAATCCCTGCTAGCCTTTCTAAGAGCAGTATGTCTGGAAGGGCATATTGGATAATGACAGTGAATACCTTCTCCACCATAATGTGCAGCTGCATGAACTGTTTCTGCATGAACTGTTTCCTTACAGTTCTGGCAAAAAGCATCCAATTCATCAAGGTCTAGTGAGCATAATTATTAATGACAGGCAATTTCAATGAATGAAGTTGTACCACTTTGAGTCTGATATTGGACCAGATATGATCATTGTGGATGCCATGATGGATGGTAGCTATGGCAAGCTTGAGCTAGCAGCCACAGTAATATAGTGAGAGAGTGAGGTTGGGATAAGGAGAAGTGGTGGCATCAGATGAGCAAGGGAAGGACTAAGTGGCCATTGAATAGATAGATAAAGGATAGTGGGAGAAAGAACAATGTAGTGGTGAAGGAGCAGTGGTAATATATTTCCTGCTAATGTACTCCACTTGGCAAAGGTAGGTGAACTCTTTCACTGCATGCTGCCAGTGATGTCTATCACAACATGGTGACTTAGCTAATATAGAGTCATTGGGTTTGTATTTAAACCAGTGCTGTGATATCAATGTTCAAAGAAGCCTGGCAATTATATAGTATGATAAAGGTACATAGTTAGTTGGTAATGTACTCTGCAAATCTGTAAGCCTTTTTTCAATACAGACTGGCCAACCAAGCATTGGAGAAAGGAGATCAACTATCCATTGGGAGGAGATTATGATATGCAACAAAGGTACAGTCAACATCCTAATTGCCCTGAGACAAAGCCAGTATACTGGGTAAACTGTATAGGGGACTTCCATTAGGAGAGAATGGGCATGCATGAAAAAATATTGCACTTACCCTGACATGCAATTATCCACATCTGTCTCCTGGGATGCACATTGACCCAAACCCTCCAAGCATTCAGTGCCATCATCCCTGCCAGTTTGGATTGGTGACTGTGGATATTACCTTGAGATCCAAGGTAAACAATCTGGTTGCTGTAGTTAGTTGATGGAGCTAGTGGGTGAGAGTGATGAAGTGGGTGAATGGACCAATGATAACAATGTCACTGTTAAAGGCTCTGATAAAGAGCTCACCAAGTGGCAATGCTACTGATAATGCCACTGCTGATGGCTATGCCATTGAACAATCTGCCAATTACCATGCTGGCAATGATTACCATTCCAATGACCATCATACTGACAACCACTCTCTTGCTAATTAGTCACCTTCACTTCTTTCTGACACTTTCCTACCATTTGATTCCCCTGATGTGATTTCCCTGATTACAATAATGGCACTGCTCCTGCCAATGATAGAGTGAGAGAAGGGAATTGGCAGCCCTGAGAATGACTAAGAGTGACCTTGGAAGCTGGTGATCCATCAACTGTTTGAAGGTGCAACTGCAACAGGCATTAACTAAAGACACTGGACAAGAATGTCATGATGCCCAGCCTGGTTAAAAAAAGTTAGATGAAGTCCAAGATACCCCACCTGTGAATTGGTGTGATACTATAGCTTGGACACTATGTGTACATTATCTGTTTGTTGTCCAATAGGCAATGATAATATAGATACCACTGATATAAAAAGATAGAAAAATTGCTGACAAAGATATTCCCCTGAATAACATTACCAGCAATGGAGTCAAGTTGCCAATAGAGAAATGCACATTTGATACCTGTCCAATATTGAGATGATCATAATCAGGTAGCTACTCTAAACTAACTATTCTGTGCTGCCTCTACTGCTCCCACTTGACTGATTTGACATGGCCCTCACAATGTCATTGAGATAATCAAGTTAGTGGATTAATGACAAGACTTCCTGTTCCAGCTCCTGTTTTCTGTAAGCCAACTCTATTAGCCTCATACCATAGGCCCTGTAGGTGGTCTGAAGGTATTTATCAGCAGGATTGAGAAAACAGAGAGAATCACTGCCATCCCAGCATATGGTATCTGCTGTGATTGCCATCTCTACTCACATCTTGACATCTAAAGAGATATTGAAGTTAGAATTAATTAAACAGCACTGATAGATCTACAGTTGCCCAGCCCAAATACAATTCCTCTGACACAGTTGTACTCTAATCAGGGGAGACTATCCCAGCTCTTGCCTACTGTCACCAGTGGAATGTGACAGAGTGGGTTGTAGACTGATAACAGTGGCCTGTTTGATGGCAAGTCCAGTATTTGGGTAGAGAATGGACTGCTGGACTGCAAGGTTTCTCTAGTTTGGGGGGCATTTGTTGGCAGTGTTTGTGGCATCTTTGATATTGGGGGGTTGGGAGGGGAGCTGGATAGCAGGGGTAATGAGATGTTGTGGAAAACTGGTGATGCTTTAGAGTCCAGCAAGGGTGATGAAGTGGGGAATAGTGAGAAATCAATGGGGGGAGATAGTGGGTTATAATCATTAGATGATTCTGCTAATGAAGGAAAGAGAGTAAAATCATTGGGGATAGGTGGATCAATATCCATTGGCTCTGGTATTTGGCTGTGGAATCACAGGTGTTCAGCATGCAGTATGGATAACCTACCAATGCCAGCAGTATATGGAGTCAAGGGTATTATTGATGGGCTAGGTATGCCAATAAAGGTGATCTGGTGGGATATGAGCTTCAGGCAATCACCAGCAAGGTTGAATGGCATGGTGGATATTGAGATTCTGAGAAAATGTTAATAGATGATTTTGCATGAAGCAGATGCTGGTATAATGTATGTGGAAAATGCCATTTTTGGTATAAATGTGGGCCAGTGTGGGCTAGTATAGTAGTGTTTCATACTGCATCCACAGTTCAAAGCTGGTTGTTATGGATAACTTTATCTATTAAACATAGTAGAACTCAATACTGTAGTAGATAGTTTCTTTAATGGCATTACCTATTGAACACAGGAGGATTGGGGTAATGTAAGTAAGGAACCAAACTAGTAAGTAGTGTAATAGCTTACCTCACACTATAGTAGACAGTTACTGAGGTGTGTATTATATGAAACATGAAACTAAAGTCAGACATGATTATATAATCTATATATATCCATTTGTATCATATAGAAACTTCTACATTACCTTTTCCAATTGCCCCAACAGTTCTTATTGCATATATTTCTATACCATCTACATGATGTCTATCATGTCTTGCACAAATCAATTGTCTACCCTTGACATTGTCAAATATGAAACTGAAGTAATATACACAGCATTGGGTTGACTCTCATAACATAACAGCAAAGTATGGAGCACCATTTTCCAGGAGATTTATGGTGTGGTGGTATGTTGGACTGTGGTTATTTGCATAGTATTACTTACAGTTCTACAGATTCCTCCCAGTATAAGATAGCTAAGGTGGCAAACTATAGTATGGTAATTCCACTGGTGGTCATTGTGGCTGCCATTAAGTTTGATAACACAAAGGTGATAATGAAGAAGGTATGGAATGGAAAGTGGCCAATGTGATCATAGATCAAGATGCTGACTGATGCCATCAAGAGTCACCCTTGGTATACTTTCAGACACAAGCCCCAAGTGTATACAAACACTCTCAGGAGCCCTATGGTAGCTGCCACTCCAGTGCAGGAGATGGAGGTACAGGTAGAACAGGCAACACAAATAATGAATATGGCTGACATGCAGGAAAAAGTGAGAGCTATCAATGAAGATGCCATGTATATGGACATCCCTGAACCTTGTTATAACCAGCAAAGCAAAGCCTTCTATTCATCAGAGTTTGTTAAGTCTGATGATAATGGACAGATCCAGGACCAGCTGGATGATAGACAGTAGGGACATGAATGCTGGGTAACAAAATAGAAGATGCTCCATCCAGAGTAATCACAGAGCTATTGGCACACCTCCATTTCCCCCTCCCCCATTACTGACACCAACCTATGCAGTTATGATTCCTACAACCAGTGCATGAAGATAAGATCAGATTATATCCCAATGATGAAAGCAGGTATTTGCAGGGAGTGCAAATACCTGCACATCAAGTGCAGCAACATGCTTTCACTGGTATCAACATCACACCATGTCCCATCTAGGGCTCAATCTCATGCTCCATCTACAACCTGCCCCCACTCTATCACCACTGGTTCATACCAATCTCTCCTTCCCATTTTTACATCCAGCCACATGCAGGCAATCATGCATTCCCCTTGCTCTAAACTGCTGAGCATTGTCATTTGCTGTCCATTTTTCAAGTGTCTTCAAAGTCAATCCCCCCTACCCCTTGCTTCTTTCATTGATATCTTCCACCTTGCAGGCTTGCCTTCATGCCAGCAGCCCAAAGTTCTTGCCCCACAAGCTTCATTGGCCCCAGTGGGCCCAAGTGAGCATCACAGAGAATGTAAAGATAAGTTATAAATATTATTATATACACTGCTAACTTGGTACAAAGTTTGGGTACAGCTGCCCCATCTGCAGGGTATCTTACCAACATCCCCTCCCTTTTCTTAAGCTGCAAACAATCATGTGCAAGATCTCAAGGTGGTAACTCTCTGGGGCCAGATCTCTTTTCTGATAGTGACTGTGCAGGAACTACAGAGGTAGGTTGAAGACCTGCAGGTCATGGTTGCCAGCAATGCATGGTTATAGGATAACATGCACTGGTGCTTCATGGGCAATGATGGCCCCTCCACCCTGCATATTCCCCATTTCCCCACTCCCATAGATTTAGTTACATAGATCTCCAGCTGGTTAGTGCCACTCAACATTAGTGTTTAAGATGTTATCACCAATGAAACAGAATTGTAGTGGTCATGCCATCATCACCCCCTTCTCTACCTCTATCAGCACCCTTCCAACCTCACATGTCAGCAGTCTCATCACTGGTGACTGTCTCACACTTGCCACCCCACCTGCCTGTATAGGAATCAATTCTGCACTGCACTCCCTCATTAGCCACAATATCCAGATTGCCAGGAAACACTGAGTTGGTTGGGAATATAGGGCCATTGGAAGCTAAGAGCACAACTCTGTAGAGAAATGGGTAGTTATTTGAATGGTGTTCACATGTTCATCTTACTGTACAAATCATTTGTAGCTTGCTAATAATGACTTAATCCAAGTATTCTGCTGATGTCTTTATTGGTCACAAGAGTGCCTCACTAATGGTAGGAACTGCCCCAGCCTTGAAATGATGGGAGACAACTTTCTTGCTAATGTATACAAGCTGGGCTGAGGAATTAAGGCCATGCTAGCAATTAAGGAATGACAGAGTCTACTCATAACCATCACCCATCAATTGGTGTGCCCAATATTGTGTGTCACCATCAATGTGCCCAGATGCATGTTTTGTTAGAAATGTTACCCCCAGGGGCCCATTATCAATTTGGCTAACCATGCACTTCATCAGTATTAGAATTCCCCAAACTAAGTTAGTCATCCTTGGTCTTTTATCTGGGACCCTCAGCCTATTCACTGCCACCTCTATCTGTCCCTTTGCTAGGCCCATCTTGATATTACCAATCCATCAGCCCTTACAACAACAGTGGCAACCAGACATATTCTATCTGATGACAAGGCCCCAATCAGTCAAACCCAGATCAATATCAATGTAAGTAGTAAGATAAGTCCAAACACTGTCCAAAAAATGAGATTGCACAAGATATAGATACAAATAAAATAAAATATTATTATTAGTGCATAGATAGACAACAGTAAAAAAATAATGCAAGACAGGGAAGGAGATGACAAATGTAACAAGAAACAACAGGGGGGGAGGGATATGTCTACATCATTGTCTGGGTAGCAGAGGTAAACAATGAGGGACTACAGGGGGCCAACTAGTGTAGATGAAGAATCTGGAGATATAGAATTATAAAATCTTCAGAATCCTTACCTGCAAGTTGCCATCTGACATGGCAGGCTCAACTGGCCCCTGCAAATGTGTCTTAACTTTGGCACCAGGCCACACCAACATGAGCTAACACAACATATTGATCAATGACAGGAAAGTCACATCATAAAGGGTGTCATGGCACAAACCCAATTTTTCCATTGACAGTGGGGCATCCCATATGCCCCCAACAACTAGAAGGGGAAAGAGGTCATGTGGTCCAAGCTCCCGAAGGTCAGGTATGAGAAACTTGTTAAGGGTAAGGAGGTTAGCCTAGAAGGAGAGTTCTGCAAGCTCCCACAGAATAGCCTACATGAAGCTAGGTGGCAGCTCCTTTGATATCTTGATCTTGATTATTGTGCCTTGAAAAGACACTGTGTCATCCTTTACCCACAATGTACTCTGGCTAATCTTAGGCAGGAGATCTCCAAAAAAGTTGAGTGCCATCTTTTAGATTTGCAATGTCCACATAGTTGAAGCCAAGGAAATTGCCCACTGTGACTGGCTATTCAAGAATTCCTGCCAGTGTTTACGGACTGGGCTGGGCATATTGGGATGCTGAGCAATAACTCCCAACTATAAAGAACATAACACAAGCCAATTGGCCAGATACTGCTTTTGTCTCTCCCCAGACTGAGCAGAGACCAAGAGAGCAGCTTCCAGAAAATGATATTTACTGCCCATGGTCCCCTTCATGACATTCCTGCAAGACAGTGCACTGGTTGTGAGGGCCTCAACCCAAGTGGGATACTGTGGGGGCAGGAGAGAGTGATCCAGATTGACCCACTTGCTGCAATTCTTATTAGCATCCCCTTGAGGACTTCATGTTGGATCTGTGTGGGAAATATGGTCAGTTATCAATAGGAAATATCAACCAATCAGGATTACTTACATGGCTGTGCCACTTTTGCCCTCTCCTTGGTGTAGTCTTGGCTCTTCTGGGTATGGTTTGAATGAGACAAGGACAACAGTGATGAAGGCTGAGCACCATTAGAAGGGCCAGCCTTCTTTGTTTCCAGCTCCTTGGTCTCAACAAAAATATAGTAGGCCTCCATGTCTTCTTACTTGTACTAGGAACAGCAGGCAGCTTGACAGGAGGAAATAATAGGACCAGCATAGTGAATAGGGAATAGCTTGATAGCACTGGTGACAGGGTCTGAGTACATCATCTGAATGATCTTGTCAGGTAAACTCATGATGATGATATGTTTGATAATGGGTGTGTTAATAATGGTATCATCAGATTAAAGGTACCAGACAGGCATGCCCATATAGTACAGCATCTCTGTGATGTGGTTATTATCAGTGAATGTCCCTATCCAAAACTGATTGACCTCAGGAAAAGAAAAAACTGGTTTATTGCAATGGGAAAGAATGATTTCATAGTAATCAAAGTAGGTAAGACATTCAAGCACACTTCATTGGTACTTGGTGATGCATGCAATAATATCATGCTAGGACAAAGGAAAGTAGTCAATGTGATTGATATTAGATTAGGTGTGCTATATCAGCTTGAGACCTTGATCACCAGCCTCTTAAGGCACTTGGCCCTTTTATATTGAGCAAACCATATCTTTAACTCATTATTTAACTTTCTCAGGCCTTCCTGCTTGTCCATTTTGAGAAAGCCAACAGAAAAGATTGAACTGGGCAGTTGCTCAAAGTCTTCATATTTCAGATCATACCATACCCATGGCATGGCAGAATTTAACAGCCAGATGATGTTGCAAGTGATGACCACAGACCATGGATACAAAGAACAAAAGAGCTAAGGCCATTGGAAGATGTTGATCTTACCATAACAGCTATTTGCTCATGCCTACATGACCTTATTGCTATTCATAAAAGGCTACAGAACCCAACAACAGTTGGGTAAAGAGATAGAAGGAGGGGGGGAAATGAGAGAAGGATTCAGCATCATGGGAGTCAATTTCTAGATACAATTGGATAATCAGTTATTGTATTTACTAATTAATTGAATAAACTTACTGCTGGGATATGATTCACCAATCTTGAACATGGAGCTAATGCTGATAAAATCAAGGCAAAGGGGAATGCAGATATTGTGAGGATAGAAGGAACTGGTCTATTTATACTGGAAGGGAAATTTGAAGACAGGATTGAGGTGTGGTGTGATCATGGACAAAATAACCCCTATAGATACTAAGTCCTTGGGAACTGCACAGACTTGAGGTCAAGAGCAGCAAGCAATCAAGCATGATGCCTGAGTTGCTGGAAGGGAGATAGGGGGAAAGCATAGTGTATACCAGGTAAATTCATTTTGCTATGTGCAATGAACAAGGTTATGTGGCATAAGGAAGACAACTTGGAGTGAATAAGATTAGACTCACCATGTGAGAGAGAGAGGTCAATGTTGAGAAATTCCCAATGAGATGGTGATTGACAGCAGTAACTCTACTATGACATGAAGTTGTTCAGGAGGAAATACCTCAGACTTGAAGTCTGTTAGGTATGGAATACACAGAGTGCAAAGCTATGTGCATTGGATGGGATGAGTGGTGGTGATCAAATCTGAAGGCCTGAAGCTTTAAAGAAGGTGTTCATAGCATAATATTTGTGGTAATTACTTGTTTGCCAGGAATATGCTGACACTCATCATGTGACTTTCCCATGATCTCAAATCCCTCACATTCTTCCCACACATTCAAGTTCTCCCTCCTCTAGCACTGAGTACTAAGGTCCAACAGCTCCATGCTGTTGTACCTTCTCCTTTGCAGTCCAAGACTTCATATCTTGTATCTGTACCCAAGAGACTCAGAGTCTCAAAGGACATAAAAATTCCATGTCACAAGCACCTGGACCTGGTATCTCTGTCCAGGTCACTTCCTCTGATACTCAATCTCACTACAATAGGACAGGCTTTGTACCAGTCCAAAACTTGCTAGAGACTCCATATCCAGGGCCTAACTAATCTTTCATATTGCAGATGACATCCTCTTATACATTTTCCATCACCAAGCTCACTAGAGGTAACTTCAGGGAACTGGGTGGTGGTTATGATTGGTTATGACCATTAGCTAACACTAACTGTTTTCCTGAAGAAGTGCACACATACATATATACATTCCACTGCTGGCACATTGCAAACAGGACAATGTGCAAGTATGGCTCTGAGTAAGTTATTCCCCTACCTTTAGCTTATACATCATTAATGTTGGTGCATGTCTCCTATTAGCAACTAAAGTGAGGAGATCACAAAGGAAGCAGCAGTCAAGATGGACAGGAGAAAGAGTAGTCAATCTGATTTGTCAATGATATTAACTTTTCTTGTTTCACCAGGCTTTGCATCATGGTGGTACTGGAACATGGCAAGCTGAAAATCTCTGGGAGAGATATCACACATTAATACACTAGCACAATAAAGTGATGATAGAATAGTGTCATTGTGTTTTAACCATGATTGGGTAGCTAAGTTAGAATTTGCTAATGGACCTGGATAATGGAAAAATAGTCAAAGAGTATTGTAAATAGTATTGATTATAGGAGTTAAGAGAATCTTGTTCTTGGTTTGAAGGAAGATTGAATTAAACTTGAATAAAGAGTCTGTTAACTGGGTCCAATCAAATTCTTCAAGGAGGGAGTGATGAGAATGTGGAAGCATATTCATGATGAATATAATGGTCTGAGCTATTGCTTCTTATGCAAAGGTAGTAAGAAGAGAGAAAGGTAATATTTAAATGCCTGGTATGGTATGGACCTCAAATCCATTGGGGAAAAGGGAAAATCCAGAATGCTAATGTTTCTGCTTAGCAATTGGCCAAGCCTTGAACCATATTGCCTTTATATGAGTATAAGATATAGCATGGCCATCCACATGGTCACAGTGGGGTATACAAGCAGTTACAACAATTTGACAACAGAGGTCTCTCATGGAATAGTAATGACTTTATTTCTGCTCACTTGTCCTCTATCATTATATCTGGTGGATTGTACTACATATTGGCTATGTTGGATGACTACATGTCATAGGTTACAATGACTACCATAGAGTTGTGGAGTGCCATAGTGATTGATTGTGGATAAGAGAGAAATGCTTACCTAATCTGGTGGGCACAAATTTATTGTGAACCAAGCTCAGTCACATGCAATTACATCTGATCATCCACACAAGCTAGATTGGCTTCATCTGGACTGAGTTCAATTCACAACAAATTCACACCAGCCAGATTAGGCAAGCTTTTCCTGCTTCATTCACAACCACAACCTTCTATGTGCTAAGGAAGTCAATGAGTAATAGTCAGTACTGTATTTCACTGAATGGCTTTCTAATATCAAAATTGGATATTGCACTGATGAATGGTGGCTGAATTAACAATTCTGCTATTGAGAAGTTAACAGATATGGTGAATTTTGTCCAGCTTGGTACCCTGAGAGTTCAGTTTCCCTAGGACAATGTGCAGCTTATATTTCATTTGCAGTATACTTTCCCAGATTCAGTTCTCATGGAAAGATTCACATATTTTGCAGGCCATCTTCACATTTGTAGTAGTGCATCTATATACAGTGACTCTAAAAACCGTTGCAATAACTAACCCTAACATGGTGTGCAAAGTGTACTGCAAATACCCATGGGAATTATGCTTAGCCATGGTGAGATGACATATAGTGCATACTCCTGGCTACAAATCAACTCTTGGTTTGTGTGATTTTACTCAGGGGTTGCAGAGATATGCCCATTTTAAAACAGCAATACTATTGCAATGGTTTTTTCACTTTTATCAGAAAGGTGGAATCCTAGCAAAATCAAATGATATCTTGCATTGTTTGGTCATACAAACAAAGATACACATATAAATAGTATGTCTAAGTTTGAAACAGTTCACACACTTCTCTATTCTCAACCACCATCATCATGAGATCTTTGTCTACTACTTAAAAGAATACTATTTTCTCTGTGCTTGATGCAGATTACTCTGCTCATCACATTTCATCTACCACCAGTGTCCATGTCTTCTCCATATCCAGGCTCTGCTCCAAAGAGCATTCTTAGCTCCAGAAGTCCACTGGAGGCTGTCCATCCAAGCTTTCTCAAGCCAATATTTGCCATGCCATCTATCTCATCACTACTTGCTGTTGGCGACCCTAACCTAATAAAGACTAGGTCGTTACCACCAGATACTGACGTAGAGCACAAGTGAAGAGTAGGGGAATCCCGACAAGAACTTGACTGAAGTTCTTGGGGCGTTTATTGAGACTACTTATATACTGGTACAGAGCATG
>JBBPRD010000114.1:0-21425 GCA_038092855.1 Boletus piedmontensis
ATCACTGGATTAGTGCCACAAAGCTACTAACCATTTTTAGAAACTTCATCCATTAAATTCAAATAAATTGTGATAAATAGGGGAATATTCCAACCACCACACATAAGCACACATAAGCACAAACAAGACCAAACAAGACCAAACAACTGGTTTAAATTGGCAATTTACTGAAATCCAAGTACTTTGTACAACAGATGTTGTTAATATGCCTGCTGCTAAGCATGCTGTTCCTTTCACTCCAATCTCCCCTTTCTCAACTCCACAGTCATCTCTGCCAACCCCTGTACTACCTCTGAGAGGTTGATAATTGACCCCATTGACCCCTCTGTGTCCTTTGCAGTTTCCTCATCACTGCTCTTGATAATGACCTTGACCTTGCATTTCTTCTTCTTGCCCCCCTCTGGCTTGTCCTCCACCTTCCTTTACCTCTGAGGTTTGTCCTCTTGCCCTGGTCACATGACTTTGCCTTCTTCCCCACCATGCTCATCACACAGGGGATACTTTTGGATTTGCAAGGGAGGCATGACTCCACCCTGCTCTTTCCCTTCTCTGTTAAGAGTCCAGGTATTGCCTGGTGCTCTGTCATCCTCCACTGCATCTCCACAATTTGCTCCACCTGCCTTGTCAGTTTGTATTGAATGATCATGAAGATACCATGCACCTTTTTTCTGGAAGCCTCCTCTGCTGCTGCCCTCTCCTCTGCCTCCTTTCTCCATCACTCCATCTCTTCTGCTGCTACCTTCTTTACTCTTGTGCATCACCTCCATTCATTGAACTTAGCCATCAAAAGGCCATCATTGTCATTGTCATTTTCTCTGAGACAATTGTTGGACCAGTTCTGGATGTCAGCAATGAAGGACATGGTGATGGGAAAGTAAGGAGCAAGTCAGATCACCCACTACTTATAAATCCCTTCACTTAGCATTCTGAACTCCACTGCATTGTTTCCTTCACCCTTTCCTTTTTAGGACTGCAGTTTTTTCCACTGGGCCTTCAGGAGTTTAGATCTTACAGGGGAATACTGTTATATCCCAGAAATCCACCAAGTTACCTCTGATACTTCTGATCCCAACTCCATGTAGATAATACAAACTCTGGACTCTGTTGGTGACCCTAATCTAATAAAGACTAGGTCGTTACCACCAGAGACTGACTTAGAGCACAAGTATAAAGTAGGGGAATTCTGACAAGAACTTGACTGAAGTTCTTGCGGTGTTTTATTCAGACTACTTATACTATCTATGGATGCGCACGGACCAACAGGCCATGAGAGCATAATTATGAATGTGGTTAAAGTATCAATGGTAATTAAATAAACATGTAGACAGCATGACTTCTGAGAAGCATGCGGAGATGAACATGAGAAAAGAACCACCAGGGTCTCAGGGTCGACAGAGATTAAATACACGTGTCCAGAGATTGCACAGCAGATCCCAGCAGAGCCATTCCATAGAGAAGGGCGCACAGCTGTCTCATTACTCTAAGTCAGAATGTCATGTGATCTGGTCTCATGATCTGTTACCTTAGGGGTTAATCACATGACTAGTCATGTGATTGTGAGAAAAGAAAAATAAAGAGAAAGAAAAATAGTGTTCGTAACAGACTCATCTCAACCCAGATGCACTTCTGGACCTCTCATACTTAGTATTCTCTCCATTTTTGTTATGTTCTTCCTTGTGCTCTATATGTATTAAACCTGCCTCTTAGACTTCTCTGATCTGGTGCTTTGCTTAGGAGCATAGCTCTGGCTTCTCCTTTACTGGGTACATTCTGCTTACAAATTCCAATTATTAATCCAACTCCAACTCTGTATATAAAGCCCTGTACTTACAATGTACAAAACTCAGTTCAAATATCAACTATAGTCATTAACTCCCTTGTCCCTCACTGGACAACTCTGATTACTCTGATTACTCTGACCTTGCACTCTGTAAATAAGGGCTAGAGGAACTCGAGCAAGGGCACAACACATACATTGAAGCCAAAGCCCATTTCCTGCTGTCTTATGTACTCTATACTCTGGAATTCCTCCAGAACTACCCAGAGTTGAACCAGACTTGATAGGTTTTAGACTTATGAAATGGAATATCTGTTGAGGAGCAGCTTGGCATTTTTCTATATATATTTGTCACCAGCCTTTCATCTTACCATATTATAGAGTGATTTCAACACTTATCAGACATGATCTGTAAGTCAGAATTTATATCTCTAGTCTATATTTCTGACATCTGATATTGCAAACAAGCTACTTCAAATGGATACTCTTTTTCTTTTCAAGTGCACCTTTCTATATCTTCCAGATTCAATTTCCAATGGAAAATACCCCAATTTCAGCTGTGGTCACTGGAGATCCCTGCTTTTGTTTCTTTTGTGATTGCATTGGTACAGTAGATAGCATCCATATCTGTGTCTTCATGTCTATTGACAACCATCCCCATACTATATGTGAAATTAAAAGGGGTACTTATCCCAGAATTATCTATTTATCTGTAATTTTGACTTCTTTTTCACCTATGCACTTACTGGCTGGGATAGCTCAATCACAGATGCCAATCTATGGAATGATGCTCATATACAGTGTTATAACTTGTCCATATATCAGGGGGGATTACTCTTTTTCCTTGCTTCACACTACTTACTATGCATTTTCCTTGCTGTCCTGCAACTGTGTGTTTGAACACGGCCATGGCATTGTTATTTCCTTGCTCTTTTCTTCTGTTCTAACCTTTTACCATGCTTTTTGCCCTTTGCCCTTGGGTTCCATACATTTCCACTGTGTTCCACATGTGTTTGCTGACTAAGCCTTCCTCTGCATTCCATGCCATTCCATAGCTTAGTCAGCTTCATATCCTCATACTTATATAAACCCCATGTCATCTAACTTGTACTCTACATTAGACCTACTTGAATCTTATCTCTTTTTTCCATTGTTTCTGTGAGTCTCCCTTCTACTCTAGAGTGAATGCTCATCTACCATCCCTGGTCATCCACCAGGATGGTGGGGCTCTCTGTCTAACTCTCTCTATCCTTGTCCCATGTCCTTCTCACTACCCATACCAATGGTCTCACTAACTTGTGAGACACCCTTTACCTAATAATCTTCTCCATTATGATATCCACTACTCTTTGCCATGGCTTTCTTGTCAGTGACTCTCTTTATCAAAGTCATCCTTGTTTCACCATTGCTTCACCCCCCTAGGCCCTAGCTGGCATTCCCTTATTGTAGCCATCGCTGCTCTATAACTCTTAGCTCTATGGAGCATACCTTTCAATTACAGCTGTTGCTATTTCACAATCCCTTGGCCCTATTGGGGATACCTTCTGTTAGAGCAGTCACTGCTCCATAACCCTTGGCCCTATTGGGCACCCCCTTCTATCACAGCTGTTGCTACTCCATAACCCTTGGCCCTATTGGGTATCCTTTCCATTACAGCTGTTGCTGCTCTATAACCTTTGGCTCTATCAGATATTCCCCCTTATCACAGCAGCTGCTGCTTAACCCTGAATCTTATTGCAGCCATCACTGCTCTCCAACCCTAGGCCCTATTGGGCATACCTCTCGGTTACAGCCATTGCTGCTCCCCAGCCCTAGGCTCTAGTGGGCATTCTCTTGCATCACAGCTGTTGCTGCTCCATAACCTTTAGGCCTCTCAGGCATTCCCTTGGAGATGCCATGAGGAAAATATCTACTGGCCAACATAGGCATTGGAACTAGAAATGCACTTCTCATGCCATATCAGGGAGTTCAGTGTTATGATTACTTCTTTTTCCT
Organism: Boletus piedmontensis; assembly: GCA_038092855.1. Taxonomy (NCBI): domain Eukaryota; kingdom Fungi; phylum Basidiomycota; class Agaricomycetes; order Boletales; family Boletaceae; genus Boletus; species Boletus piedmontensis. The sequence continues at coordinate 3,773 of JBBPRD010000114.1, forward strand.
ACTTTATCTCACTTTTCGTCTTACTCTTTTCTCTTTGACTTATGACTAGTCTCACTTGTCTATGAAAACCTTCATTATCTGCATGGTTGTACATTTGAACACTCCTACAACCCACCTTATTCTTTTGTTCCCACACTTGTTCTATAGTCTTCTATCACATTCCATGCATATTCAATGACTAAGCCTTCTATCTAGTTCCATGGCTTTCTTCTGCTTAGTCATCTTAATCTCTTCTTGTCTATATAAACCCATCATAGGCTACATGTTCCTCACATTAGACCTACTCAATCTAACTCCTAGTCTCCTTTCTCTCTGCAAGTTCTCGTTCTACTCTTAAGTGAATGCTGCCCTTTGTCCCTTGGGCCTTCATATATCTGGCCAACACTTAGTTGAGTTACCATCTTGAACCCTTGACCCTACATACAGATACTTCATCGAGTTCCACCTTGAATCTTTGATCTTGGAATCTTTGTCACCTTTTTGAGTCTACACTTGCCTCTATCCAGGTCAAGTGTAACAAAAGGTCTAACATGTCTTAAGAAGCTATCATTGTTATAGTCTTCCACCGTATTGTCTTTGTAGTATCCCTCTTGGTGATGCATCTTCCATGATAGTGCCAATGAAGAACTCTCTGAACAAATCTCTGAACTAGGAGACGATTTTCCTGAGTTAGACCATGATCTCAATGTAACCCTTGACCCCGAATTCCATGCACCTGACTCTATCCTTGATCTTTCCCATGATCTTTCCCAAACCCTTTGCCTTCCCTGAACCCCAATCCCTCCATCTCCAACCCCCACCAATGCACGCCCACCATTGTTCCCTGTTAATCCACCACCTTCTCCTATCCCTTCACCACTTCCCTTGTCCTCCTTTCTCACCATCATGTCACACAACAAACCCACAGAACTTCACATCACTGTACCAGAACACTATGACAGCTCTGCCACCACTGCCTTGAACTGGATTAACTCAGTCCAATTATACCTTCATGTCAACAAGGATATATACAATGATAATAGTAAATGAATCATCTTTACCCTGTCTTACATGACCAAAGGAACCACTGTTGACTGGGTCACAACCTTCTGGATCAAAGCCATCTCTGGTAACACTGTAACCCTTGGAACTTTTGACAACTTTGTAGCCACCTTTGAAAAAGCCTTTAAAACCACTGACACCATTACCAATGCTATAGCTTGGCTTTCCACCACTGAAGTCTCCAAGAAAAAAGCCAGCTCCAAGGAAAAAGAAATGACCTTGGAAGCCTATACTTTGGAATTCAAAAACAAAGTAGCCCTCTCTGAAATCTCCAATGAGAACATTCTCATCAGTTACTACTCAGCTGGGCTTCCCATCTGGCTTATGTGCTGTATTGTCACTATGGATAAGAAGCTCTTGACAGTCTCTGAATGGTATGAGAAAGCTGTGTACTTTAATACCCAATGGGAGCATGCTCGAGAAATCAAAAAATGCTGTGCTATATGAGGAACTTATCATCACTTCACCCCTGCAAAACCCAAGGAAACCCCATGTGACCCAAACACTATGGATGTTGATGTTATACATGTTAGAAAACTTATCCCAGAGGAGAGAAAACGATGCATTGAGAAGAAGCTTTGCTTTAGCTGCAGAAACCTGGGTCATCCTAGCACTGCCTGCCCTCACTTCTCAGCTCCTTCCCTTCCTTCCAAGAAACTTGCTAACAAACGGGTTCAATGTGTGGCCAAAGACAAGGAAGTCCCAGGATTGCTGGATACTGAGGATGACAAGGAGGGTGAAAAGGATATCTCTTCATTGGATTTTTAAAGAGGTGGACTTCTTCAACACCAGTCTCCCCTTCTATCAATATAACAGTATGATCTACACATAAATCAATGCACATCCCAGTTCAACTGATTGTACCCTTGCATTCCATGAAAGCTGTTGACACCACTGCCTTAATTAATAATGGAGCTCAGATGTGTTATATCAATTGAGACTTCACCAAACATCACCACCTTCCTCTCACTAAACTTAATCACCCATTCTTTGCCTGGAATGCTGACTCATCAAAAAACACAAATGGGAAGTTCCTGCAATCTTTTTGTCTCTGTCAAGGGCCTTTGTCACTCCATAACTCTCTGTCTTGACTTGTGGAACCAAAAGTGTTATCTTGGGACTCCCATGGCTCAAAAAGGCTAACCCTGACATTGACTGGGTAACAGAAACCTTGACTATACAAGAAACCACTGATGAGTCTCATGATCTTTGAAAAGCCTTAATATCAATTGAGTCAAGCAATAAGCCTGATATTTGAAAGAGAGAAAAGGAATTCCAAACATAAGGAATATGTGATACTATACTACGGGTTTAAATACTATGCAAGACCGCGCATGGACCAAGGATTGGGTTATGGGTCTATAAGTAAAGGGAAAGTAACTACTGAATAAGTATATGGAATATAACCCTAGGTACTGGGTAACGGGTACTGGGCAAAGGAATAGAGTTCGGGTAGATCTCTATGGTAAAGGGTAGGAATAACTAATAAACTAAACGGAGAAATGAATATCAAATAGATCTAAAGAATGGAGATCTAAGAATGATCCATAGATCCAGATCTAGGACAAAGGGTAATCTAAATAAGCAGATCTATATCAAATAGAACTGGACAGATCTTGATAAAGATACAAGTGTAAGCGGATATAGGGTTGTGGGAAATATATGCCTTGTATTGGGTGATAAGATGTATCTATCCGAGATCTGAGATGACTAATATATAACGTAAACTCAATGACTAAAGGGTGTGCAGCAGCCACATTATAATCATGAGAATATGGATACAGTTGGCTAAGCTGTAAGGCAAAGCAACAAAGCTTGCAAATGAAGTAGGCGGAAGTGTAGAGCAAGCAATGGATGTAGTGTCGAATATCTAGAGTGTCTTACAAAGATCATTTCAATCTTTACACTACTCATGTATAAGCCCTAAATTATCATAACGCCCATTACCCCACATCTTCTTCAGCTCCATCTCTGAAATATCACTATGTAAACTCAGTAACTGACTACTATCTATGTTGGTACCTTGACCATGAAAACAAAGATCAATTTCTCCAATGTGCCCTCTGCAATCATCACATATACCAAATCACCTGGTTCAGCAGTTGTTTCATCCCTTTAGGCTCTCCATATGTGGCAAAGCTAACCACTGCCACTGAACTTGCTGCTGCTGCTGAAAAGGCAAAATCAAAGGTCACCCTATCCTCTGAATACCAGAAATTTGCTTTTGTCTTTTCAAAGAAAGCTGTTATGACTCCTCTTTTTCTTTACTACAATAACAATTTCTCCTCTTTACTTACATCATATCAGTCTTGACCTATGGAAACCTCAGCCCTCTGTGAGGTCACATGATCAAATACTCCTGTGATCCAATTATTCTTTTTTCTTTTTCTCACAATTGTTCCATACTATTCCTCCACATTCTATGCCCATATAGTGACTAAGTGTTCCTTCCAGTTCTATTATATTCCATCATTTAGTCATCTTAATCTTTCTCTATCTATATAAACCCTTCCATAGGCTATTATGTTCCTCACATTAGACCTACTCAATCTAACCTCTTTGTATCTTCCCCTCTGCAAGTCTCCATTCTACTCTTGAGTGAATGCTGCCCTTGATCACTGCAGGCCTTCCTTTTTCTGGCCATATCATTGTCAAGTGCTACCTCGAACTCTTGACCCTATGTATGGGTATCATTCTTCATCTAGTACTACCTGACCCGGAACCCTTGACCCTAATCTCAGATAACCCTTGTCTTCATCCAGTATTACCTGGAACCCTTGACCCTAGTCTCAGGTAACCCCTTGTCTTCACTTATAGACATTTGAGTCTACATTTGTCCTACCCAGGCCAAGCATAACAGAAGCCACCAACAATGTTTCCCCATCATGATCATATGACTATGAAATCATCCTAGATGAGTTGTTTGTTCCAAAGATTGGAAAGGTCTATCCATTAAACCCTGAAGAATGAAAATAAATGGAGGATTTTCTCGATGAAAACCTAGCCTCTGGCAAAATCTGCCCATTGAACTCCTCCCAAGTATCTCTGTTCTTCTTTATCAAAAAGAAGAATGGAAAGCTCTATCCCTATCAAGACTACTGGTATGTCAATGAGCATACCGTTCATGACACCTATCCCTTTCCCTTGATCTTGGACCTTATAGACAAACTTTATGACACCACAGTATTTACCAAATTCAACATGTGATAGGGATATAATAATGTCTGTATCAAAGATGGACATCAATGGAAGGCTGCCTTCATCACACATAAAGGGCTTTTCAAACCCACCATCATGTTCTTTGGACTATCTAAGTCCCTGGCAACCTTTCAATGTTTTATGAACAACTCTTTTTGGGATCTCATTGTAGAAGGCTGGCTTGTCATCTACATGGATGACCTTCTTATTTTCTTCCCTGACGAGGCTTCTCATACAGAGCATACCAAATGCATCCTTCAGCAGATGAAGAAGCTGGACTTTCACCTTAAATTAGAAAAATGCACATTTGCTGCCAAGGAAGTGGAATACCTTGGTATGATTGTTTGCCCTGGACAACTCACCATGGACCTGGTCAAGCTTGCAGGCATTGCCAAATGGCCTACTCCTTCCAAAGTCAAAGATGTTTGCTCCTTCCTTGGCTTTGCCAATTTCTACCATCGCTTCATACCAGATTATTCCAATATTGCCCATCCCCTCCTCAACTTGACCAAGAAGACATGTCCTTGGCAGTGGACTCCTCCTTGCCAAACTGCCTTTGATTACCTCAGACAACTCTTTCTTGCTTAGCCCATTCTTTGCCTCCCTGATCTTTTGGCTCCATTTGCAATTGCTACTGATGCCTCCAAATTTGTGTCTGGCAGTATCCTCCTTCAAACTGATGTCAATGGTGACTGGCATCCCTGCTCTTACCTCTCTCAATCCTTCTCCCCCACAGAATGTAACTATGACATTTATGACTGCAAACTCCTTGCCATCATCTGCATCTTGAAAGCTTGGCATCATTATCTCCATGGTACCACCCATCCTATCCAGGTCTTCACCAACCACAAAAACCTCACTTTCTTTTACTCTTCCCAAGCCTTGAATCATCACCAAGTTCATTGGCTGCTTAACCTTGCCAGTTTTGACCTCAAGCTTATTCACATCCCTAGTAAACTCCTTGCTGGGCCTGATGCTCTTTTCTACTGCCCCAATTTCCTTGGTACTGACTCTTTGGACAACTCCGGTGTCACCCTGCTTTCCCCCTCTCTCTTTATCAACCACATCAACACTGCCCTCCATGGCTGCTGTCTTCTTAGTAGATTAAAGAAACTAGAACTAGAATAGGTAGTTCCCCAGACTGCTGCTTTATCTTCCACAGATCACACACTATAAGCTAGGTATTTAGGCCTAGACAAGTATGATCACTAGGTCTACTAGGGTCACTTGGATAATAACTTAGTGTAATAAGGTATGTGGGGTGTTTACCAATTCTCAACTGATGTTTATGAATTGGGGTGGTGTTGAGCTAAGATAGGGTAGTCTGGTTGGTAAGGGTAGAGCAGTAGTGATAACACACTAGTAAGATACTAGTCAACACTAAAGGGTTACTAGATATGTAGTAGTCTTAAGTGTAACTACTTGGATTTTCAGTGGATTGCCAATTTAAACCAGTTGTTTGGCTTTGTTTGGTCTTATTTGTGCTTATGTGTAGTGGTTTGAATATTCCCCTATTTATCACAATTTATTTGGATTTAATGGGTAAAGTTCCTAAAAAGTGGTTAGTAGCTTTGTGGCACTAATCTGGTGATATGATAAGATGTTAAGATGTCAAGATGTTCCAAAACAACTGGATACTAATCACACTACACTTAGTTTGCTTAGAGAGATTATTTAAACTCAATCTTTATTAGCAATACCAAGAAGAGTGTATTTCAAGGCTTTCTGAGCTATACTATCACTTATCCCCTAAGGTGGGTAGTCAGCTGTATAGCAGGATCAATGTAGTACTGGTAGTTTCAATTGTTGGGGATCTGTTCCCTTTTGTGGCCCTGATTAGGGTTTTCTCCCAAAAGGTGTCCTATTTCACTTGTTTACTCTTGGATACAAGTCTTTTGCTCCTAACAACTAATCTAGTAGTGCTAAACTATGCCTGGGGTCCTGCTTGAGGTCCTCTGTGGGTTGCCTGAGTAAGGTACTCCAAGTGGGTTGAGAAAGGCTCAATTTATGAGGTTGCTCTCTTTGAGGTTCCTTTTAGTTTCTACTTTTTAGTGGCCTGAAAGGCTCTCCTTTTATAGATATTTACAAAGGCTTGGCTAGCCAATCAAAGGCTGCTTAGTAATGCCAAGACCATGATAAGTCATACTGAGTCATGCTGAGTCATGATGACTCATCCAGGGGTAATGCCAAGCCATACTGAGTCATACAAGCTTGAACATTCCAGGGCTTCTGGATCTTGCTGAGCCAAGCTGAGTTAAACTGAGCCAAACTGGGTCAAGCTGAATCAAGCTAGCTATGAATTTTCCTAATTGAGTCTAGGAATTTTTTGGATGGTACTGCTAAGCTAGTCTTTGTACACTTTTTGTGCTATATACTTAATAGTAGTAAAGGTTGGGTTTAGAAAAAAAATATTCATATCTCTTTAGACTCTGGGAGGAATATTATGAAACTTGGAGGGATGATAGGTCATATCAAGGGTCATCTAGCCCTAGAATAATGAAAGATTTGGATTGTGGGAAGGGATTGATTTTACGGGGCTTTTGAGTAATATATGTTACAACTCATCCCTATGCCAGGGAGGTTACTCTTTTTTCCTTGCCTTTCTCCCTTCACTTTGCTTACTATGCATTTCCTTTCAACCTTTACCAGACCATGCATTCAAACCCAACCACAGTATTGCTACTTCTTTATTCTCATCATGTGTCTTCACCCTTTGACCCGAACATTCTACCAAGTTCTTTCATGTTCAACATATGTTTACTGACTAAGCCTTCCTTTGTATTCCTTGACATTCTATGGCTTAGTCAGCTTCATTTCCTGCTATGTATATAAACCTCATATTGTCTAACTTGTACCCTAAGTTAGACCTACTTGAATCTTACCTCTTCTCTTCTATCATCTCTGCAAGTCTCTGTTCTACTCTTGAGTGAATGCTTGCCTGTTATCTCTGGCCATCTGCCAGGATGGCAAGGCTCTCTGTCTAACTTCCTAGTCCATGCCACCCTGTCTATGATCTTGTCCTTCCTTGAGGTATCCACAGATATCCTTGTTGTCATTCTCATTATGTTCCCTATCAAGGGAATACCTTTATCACAGCCATTGCTGCTCTATTGAAATCCCAAGTTCTACAAGTCCCCATCAATCACAACTCCTAGAATCCCTTCTACCATGGCCATAGCTGCCTACCTAGTCTTAGACCAAGAGTCCTTCTATAGAGTAGGTTTTCTCTTAGCTTCTTGAGTCAACACTTGGCCTTACCTGGGTCAAGCATAACAAAAGGTCTAACTTGTCCTTTTAAGGCTATTATCACTATAGTCCTCTACATCAACCCCCCATCCCTTGTATTGAACCATCACTACCTTGCCCTCATTACCACTGTCCCCAGGCTATAGGTCTTATCTTTGCAAATTACCACCCTAGTCAAGTCAAAAGCTTGACCCAACCCTAGCCTTAGTTAAGCTGTTGCTTGATCCAATTCTACACAGAGCATGATGCTCAAATTCCCTGCCTATAGTTGTCATTCTTGTTAGCCATTGCCAAAACTCTTAACTCTTGCCATCTTTGGCTGTCACTGAAACTTTCTTTGTTGAACTAGTTAGTTCTTTCTCTCAGGCATTGTCATCTACTGGTAGTTGCCAAATCTTAAAGATGAGCTGTTGCTCACAATCTTGTACCCTTCCAAGACCCTCCTCCCACATCATTCTCACCATCCCTAATATTAGTAATCCTTCAGATCTTACTCTGTGTTTTCAGCCGAGGACCCTAGAGTTACTAGTGGACACCCTGCTGCCCTGGCTATGACAGCCTAGTCTGAAGATCCAGTTGGAAACTTTTGTCACTTTTGCTTCACCTATCCCCATGCCTGGTCCTGAATAACCCCTATCCCTGCAGGCAAAGACTCTGGTCATTTCCAGTGGATATTTCCCTGACAATCCTTTACTCATCAGTTATAGCTGATTTCCTTGATCCCACTGATGGGATACTCCTTCAGCTTTATCCTTTGGACTCTCCCTCATCTCCAACACCTACTCCAGGCACAGATTTTGGCTGGTATGCCAATTAGCTCTCTCCTGGTCGTGCTCACCATCACTCCTAGTCCCATTGGATATCTTCCCATTATAACTGCTTCCATTTTGCAGCTATCACTGCTTCTCCTTAACCCCTGTTAAACACCTCCCAGTTGTAGCAGTTGCTATACCTTTCATTGCAGATATAACTGCTCCTCTTGGTCCTATTAGGACATCCCTTTGTCATGACCATTGTTACATTCACATCATAACCATAATAGCCCTCTTGAGTTCTATCAAACATCCCACGCCCTGGTTATTGTCACTCCCATATCCCTATTCTCCTTGCATCCAGTGCAGCTGTTGCTATCTTCCTTGATCACCTTGGCCATCACCCTTGTTGCAGCTGTTGCTGCTCCCATTAGTCCCTATTGGACATCTTGTTATAGCTATCGCTACTCTCCTGGTCCTGTCAGATACCCCTTGCTATTACCACTTCTGAGTCCTCTCAATGAATGATCCCTTGATTAATCTCTTTGCCTGTACTGCAACTATAGTTGCATTCTTTAATCTTTCTTGGATAACCCTGCTCTCTTGGGTTCTATTCAGATATCCCCTATGTACCTTACCAATTCTGGATAATCTCCCATCACACTCACCAACACTTCATTGCATTAAACCTTGCCCTTGCCTTGTCCTTGTTACAGTTATCTCTGTTCCCTCTTCAATCCTTATTGGATATCTCGCAGGTCCTTCTTGGACATCTTGTCATAGCTGTCTTTCCCTGGTCCCATTTGGATATTCTTTGCTAGTACCACTCCTGGGTCCTTCCACTGGACATTCCCCAAAGCCACCTCCTTGTCTACACTGCAACTGTTATTGCCATCTTTAATCCTTCTAGGATATCCCCTGTCACAGTTACCTTGCTTCCCTTGGTCCTCTCCTTGGATAACCCTTGGTCCTGTTGGACATTCCTTGCTACAGCCATTGCTGTTACTTCTTGGTCATCATTATTAACACTTCCATGGTTCTCTCATCAGATACCCCTGATTACCATTGATAACCCTTTGCCCTGTTGGGTACTTTCTGGAGTAGCTGTTGCTATACCCTTTGCTGCAACTGTAGTTGCTCTCTTAGATCCCATTGGACATCCCTTGGTCCTCTTATAGGATATTCCTTTGTAGCTGTTGCTACACTTCATTGTTGTAGCCATTGCTGCTTTTCTTCAGTCCCTCCTGTTGGACATCTTCTTGGTTCTATTTGGACAAACCCTTGGTCTCACTGGACACTATTTGGTCCCCTTGTTGGACAACTCTAGGTAGCCATTGCTACTTTCTTTGGACATCATTCCCTGGTCTTCAAGACACTCTTTGGTCTTCATAAAGGATATCCTTCAGTTCCCCTATTGGACAACTCTCAGTAGCTATTGCTACTTCCCTTGGACATCACCCTTGCCTAGCTGTCACTAGTCTCTTTGGTCCTTCTATTGTTAGTGACCCTAACCAAATAATAACTAGGTCGTTACCACAAGATACTGACTTAGAGACAAGAATGAGTAGGGGAATCCTGACAAGAACTTGACTGAAGTTCTTCAGGCGTTTATTGACACTACTTATATACTAGTACATGATGTACACAGACCAATATACTGTGTGAATGTAACTACCTCTAATAGATAAAGTATTAATGGTAATTAAGTAAATGTGTATATAGTGCAGCTTCTAAGAAGATCAGAAATGGAAGAGAAGCACACAGAGATGAACATGGGAAAATAAAGAAGAAGAACCCTCAGGGTCTTTAGGGTTGACAGAGATTAAATACATGTGTCTGGAGATTGCACAGCAGATCCCAGCAGAGCCATTCTGCAGACAAGGGCACACAGCAGCCACATTACTCTGAGTTAGAATGTCACATGATTGTAACTCATAGTCCATTATGTATCATTGTTATCACATGATAAATCATGTGATTGTGGAAAATAAAATGAAAAGTATGTATTATAACATCTATTGGACAGCCCAGCAGTCCTCTTATTGGACATCCCTTGATAGCTGTTGCTACAGCCCTTGGTCCTGTTGGACACCCATTGTCACATTTAATAATGCTCTCCTTGGTCCTCTTATTGGACATTCCTTGGTAGCTGTTACTACATTCCTTGATCCTGTTAGACATCCCTTGTCATATGTTATAATACTCTCTTTGGTCCTCCTATTGGACAACCCTCATCTAGCTGTCACTAATTCCCTTTTTGGCCCTATTGAGTATCCTCTATTATAGCTGTGGCTATACTTTCATTGCTCCCCTTGGTCCCATTAGACATCTATGTTGCAGCCATTGCTGCCCTCCATGGTCCCATTTGGATAACTCCTTGCCCCTTTTATCAGACACTTTCAATAGCCATTGCTATTTTCCTTGGTCCTGTTTGGACAATTCCTTTGGTCCTGTTGGATACCCTTGTTGCAGCCATCACTGCTTCTCTTGGTCCTTGTATTGGTATTAAAAATGTAACCTCCAGGTAATTCTGCAGCTTCCAGAGTTAGTACAAGTAGTTGGGACTTAGCTTCACCATGTGTGGTGTGCTCTTGTCAGAGTTCACATCCCAGATTTCAGAGTTGGGTCAGATAAAGGACTTAGGCATTTTTGGGAAAATGTCAAGTTGAGCAAGGATCAGAGGGAGGCTGTCAAGGCTTTGGCTTTGGGGTCAGGAGAAGGAATCTAAGTTGATATTTAAACTAAAGAACTACATGGCTTGGAGTACAGGAGTTTATATATGAAGTCCAGAATGGATTAGTAACAGGGATTGGTAAGAGAATCAATAATCCAATGAGTAAGTAAGTAATGGAACAGAGAGTTTGGGGATGTGAGAGCCAGAGCTGTGCTCCTAAGCAATATATAGTGTCAGGAGATAAACTAATGCAAAACTTAATGTTACAGCTGTACAAAGTAGAATGGAGAGAAGAAATAGGGAACAAGGGAAGTCCAGACAGACAGAATAGTGTCCTCTGTGAGAGTGCTCTGGAGTTGGTTGAATAGTTGTCCAGAGGTGTGGAGTTGGGACTTAGGATTTTCTAAGATATGACAGTATTCCCCTCTTAGGCCTGAACCCATGAAGGCCTATATAAGGAAAGAGGTGGATAATGCAGAGTTTGGAATATTGGGGTCTGAAAATTTCTATAGGTTTAAAAGGGGTTGTGGTATACCTCTTGTTCTCTACTAACAACCATTGTTATACTTCTACCATGCCCGCTCCCACTGACATTACCAACTGGTCTGACACACATCTCACAGAGAACAAAAATGACAATGAGGAGCTAAGTGCCACCAAGTACACTGAACGTCAGAGGTGAACCAAGGTGTGCAAAGAAGTGATGGAGAAGAGGCATGCAAGGAAGTAGAGAAGAGGGCATGTGAAGAGATGGCCAAGAAGGCCCATAACAAGGAAGAGTAGTGGAAGGCAGCAGAGATGAGTAAAGCTGAGGAGGTGGCCAAATGAAGGGTAAGTGGCCCCAAATCTAATGGGCTGCTGCTAACAGAGTTAGGCAGAGAAGGTTGCAGCCCAACAGCAGGTGAAACAGCAGGTGAAAGGAAAGAAGCAGGCATCAGAACCACCACCATGCACCCAGTACAACAATTGTGGGCTCAAGTGTATTCTTGGGCCTGGCAAGTCAAAGTCATGCACAGAGTGCAGGGAGGCAAAGGTGTGGTATAAATGACCCAGGGATGAGTGACCAGAGAAGCACCAGCAAAAGGCATGGATGAAGGCGATAGTGATGCTGGAGATAGGGCCCAGTGGCTCCAAGCAAAAGGAGGGATGTGGGAGCTCATTGGAGGGGACTGCCAATATTGTTGTGATGCTTGGTTGGATCCATGATGCATTGGTTCGTCAGAACCAATGCCTCAATCTCCAGAATGAGCTCCTATATGAAAGGAACTAACTTAACCTAATATTGCAAGAGCTGACTTAGAGGGATAAAGCCAGAATTCGAGCAAGAGAAAGGCAATTCCAAGTGTAAAGTACCTTACAAGAGGTGCCTACTTATATACTATGGAACTGTGTGCATGGACCAACACTAAGAAAGGAAATAGGGCTAAGGGTAACTAAATAAGTATAAGGAGGATAAACCTGGGTATGAGGGTACAAGTACCAAGTAATGCCCTAGGCAGCAGGAGATGTGAGTCCAATGAGATCTCTGTTAAGGGTAATGATGTAATAAACTAAACAGAGAAATGATATCTAAGATCTATGATTAACCCTGGGTGAAGGGGGAATCTAGATCTGATATAAATATTTGTCGATCTCGTGATCTTGGATCTGAGATGTGATAAATAACCTAAACTAAGGGAATATCTGGGAGATAATGGGAGTATCCAGATTAGATAAGATCTACTATCTATCTGATAAGATAAGATAATGAAGTGGGAATGCAAGAATGAATACAAAGTCTAAAGAATAAATACAAGTGTTAAGATGAGTCATTACACTATAGGGGCTAGTGAAGTTAAAGGAGGAGGAGGTATACTGGGTGAAGTCAGAGTCAGAGTCAGAGCCAGAGGATGGGGAGGAGAAGGAAGTGAGAGTGAAGGTAGAGGAGTTGGAGAGGGAGGATGAGGAGAATGGGAAGGGGTCATCAGAGCTGTCAGGGTTATCAGAGAACTAATAGATAGTGGTAGATAGTGTCTCCTTTACTGCAATGCAATGTATCTTGTTTGTCTGTTCAACCTGTGTGAGGACCAGGCTTGTCTGGATAACAGAGGTGGAAATTGTGTAGAAGCTTGGATGCATGACTTAGCTTTGTGGCTAGTAACTAGGATATTTCCTTGTTAGTTTCTTCATAGCTGGACCAACACACTAAATAGAGAAGTTTATAGTTGCAGTGCCAATAATCAATCTTAGAGTTGAGAATTTCAGAGATCTTGTACTCTGGTTCTCTGTTTACCTCGACTGGAGGTGGTGGGCTTTGTATGCGATTGGGTATTGTATTGGAGATTGCAGGTTCTAGCTGCAAGATGTGAAACATGGGGTATATGGACTTCATGGAGTCTGGGAGATAGAGGGTAAAGGAATGGGTATTCACTTGAGCGATAATGATATAAGGCCCAAGATTCTTCTTGGAGAGTTTCTTCAAGGGCCTAGTGGAGCAGAAGTACTTTGCTTTAACAAAGACCTGGTTACCAACTTTGAAGTCTGGTGCTGGAGTCCATCTAGCATCTGCAGATCCTTGGTAATGCTCTTGGGCAGCAGCCATCTCCTCACAAAGGAATTGGTGTAGAGATTCTAGGTTGACAGAGTATTCATGAGCTTAGGTGAAAGTAAGGTTGTGTTTAGGGTGAACAGTGATGTTGGGGTAATAGCCCTTGTTGGTGAAAAACAGTGATACCTCTGTGGTAGCACTTGGAGTGTTGCTGTAAGCAAACTCTATGAGGGACAGGAGTTCGGACCAGTTATCCTGTTAGTAGTTATAATAGATCCAGAGATACTGCTCCAGGGTCTGGTTTATTTGTTCTATCTGACCATCTCTCTCCGGATGGTAACCAGAGGTAAAGTGGAGGTGGATATCTAGGGCTTTTCTGAGTGAGCGGAAGGAGTGGGAGACAAACTTGGAACCCCTGTTGGAGGTAATATGGGATGGGACCCCATGCTTCAAGAAGACATGGAATAGGAAAAGTTTGGCTAATTCTGAAAATGTTATCATGTTGTGTGTAGGGATGAAAATGCACTATTTGGACAGGTGATCTATGACTATGAGTATGGCAGTATAACTGGAGGATTTGGGGAGTTGTTCTATAAAGTCCATAGATATGGAGTTTCACAGTTTTCCAGGGATGGGGAGTTGTTTCAGGAGTCCATAGAGCTTGTGTCTAGGGACTTTTGTGTAAGCGCAGGAAGTGCAAGAGGAGATGTATTCCTTGACAAACATGTGTAGTGCCAGCCAAGTGTATTTGCGACAGATTAGCTCCAAGGTTCAGTTTTGTCTGAAGTGTCCAGAGAGGGGATGGTCATGTTTGTACTGGAGTACTCAGAGACAAAGGTCGTTGGTATCTGGTACATAGATGTGGTTGTTGAGGCAGAGAAATCTGTCTATGTCAACAGACCAATGGGAGTTGGGAGGTTCAGGGATGGACATGTGGATTGTGGCTAGGGGTTGGAAGGGAAGGTGAAGAGAATGTCATTGTGGAGCTATTTGACATTGAAGAGGGTACTACCTCAGAGTACCAAAGCTACGAGGTAGATAGCTTGGAGGAATAATGTGAGCTGTTCCTGGGTGAATACTAGACAGAAGTTATGGGGGTTAATGTGAGTATAGTTCTTATCTCCCTCTTTGGGGTAGAAGTCCCAGCATTGAGTGAGGGCATCAGGTTTCATACCGAGTTGTCCTGGATAGAAACAGATAATGGCATTGAATTGGGAGAGGAACTCTGACCAGCAGGCTTGTCACCGAGTCAGGAGTTTGGTGGTTACAAAGTACTCAAGGTTCTTGTGATCTATAATGATGTCAATAGGAATTCTGGAGACTTCAAGGTAGTGATACCAAGTCTGGAAGGACTTGTGAATGGCAAGGAGCTCCTTATCATGGATATCATAGTTAAGTTCTGGAGTGGACAGTATGCAAGAGTAGAAATAGATGGGCCAGACTTTGTCATCCAGGCAGCAGATAGAAAGTATACCAGTGATAGTGTAGTCGAAGACATCTGTCTCTATTATCATGGGAGCATCCAGAAATCAATGGGTAAGGATGGGAGCTGTAGTAAAGGCTTCCTTCAATTTATGGAAGGCAGAATGGCAGTTATCAGAGAAAAACCACAGAGTATCTTTGTGAGTGAGGTGAGTCAAAGGAATAACAATATCGGAGTAGTTATTGATAAAAAGGCGATAGAAATTGGTAAATCCAAGAAAGGATTGGATGTCTTTCACTTTCTAATGTTCTGGCCACTCCTGCATGGTTCTAACCTTGTCCGAGGACATGGTGAGTCTGGAGAGAGATATACAGTAGCCAAGATACTTGGTAGCATTGGTGTGGAATTTGCATTTCTTAGATTTAGTGAAAAGTCCATGCTTGCAGAGTCTCCAGAGGACTTCCCAGACATGGTTCTTGTGGGAGGCTTTGTCTTTAGAATAAATCAGGATGTTATCCAAATAGACTACTATGCAAACATCTAGCAAATCAGCAAAGATAGTATTTATGAACTGCTGGAATGCTGCAGAGGCATTAGTAAGTCTGAAAGGTATCATGAGCCATTTGTATAATCTGTAGTGCATCTGGAAGGAGGTCTTCCATTTGTCACCATTGGTGACATGCATGAGATGATAGGCATGCCAGAGATCAAGCTTTGTGTAGATCTTGGCCTGGCTTGGGTATCTAGAAGGTTGGATATGCAGGAAAGGGAGTAGTGGTCCTTTTTCATGATTTTGTTAAGTCCTCAGAAGGTGACACAAAGATGGAGTGAACTATCCTTTTTGTGGACAAAGAGGACCAGAGTGGTGTGGGCAGAGGAGGAGGGACAGATGAATCCCATAGCTAGGTGCTCATTAAGAAAGACCTGGAGGAACTTTAGTTTAGAAGAGGAAAGGGAGTAGGTAGTGCCAAGTGGAGAAGCTCTGTTTTCCAATTCAATCTTCAGGTTGTGCTCATGATGTGGAGCAAGAACAGATGCCTTGCTTTTGCTAAACATGTCTGCAAAGTCATGGTAGTCTGGAGGGACTCCAGAGAGGTCAACTGGATTGGAAAAGGCAGAAATGGAGTGGAGGCTACTCTCTGGGGAGCAGGTCTGCATGCTGAATTGCACAGATCCCTGGAATCAACAGGCTAGTGCAAAAGCTGGTACACTAACCAGTGCAATTAGGGGAGCCTTGCATTTAGAGAAATACAATGAATTGGATGGGTCAGCTGAAGGAAGTGATTCCAGAGGCTACAGGGGAGATCTCAGGGATGCTGGCAAGCCTTGCTTGGATGTCTGGAAAGAGATACTGCTCAATGCCCAGTCAATCAATAGATTGTGGTAAGTGAGCCAGTTGTGTCCTAAGACAAGGGAATAGGAGAAATCCAGTAGGGTGATATAGAACATCAATGGAGTGATATCACTGGTTTGGAAGTGGATGGAGAGGTCTATGGCTCAAGTGATGGTACTATTGATGCTTCTGTCAAAAAGGTGGAGTTAGAGCAGGGGTACAGAGTAGGTGAGAAGTTCATATTTACTAATGAAGGCTGTATCAATAAAACAATTGGAGGATCTGGAATCTACTAATGTGGGAAAGGATGGGATGGAGTGGGGTACTAGAGAGACAGATGGCATGAGTGATCTAGGATCAGAAAGAGTGGATATGTTGAGATGGATCTCCCTTGGTGCACAGTTGGGTTCAATGCAATCTCTAGCTTGTGTGGGATCTTGAAGATTATGGTCTATTTTTTTGCCTCCAAGGTAGAAGCCTCTGGTTTGGTTTCTGGAATCTTGATTGTTGCTGCACATCCCTTGGCCACTTTGGATGTTAACTTAGGACAGTCCTTGGCCATATGTCCAGCAAGACCACAGAACATGCATAATTTGTTGTTAAAGCACCATTTGCACTCTTTAGAGGTGAGTTTTCTATTTTTCCCTAGTTTAGAGGAAAGGTCAGGTTTCAGAGGAGTGGAGGTGGTGGTGCCTTTTCCCTTAGTGTCCTTGGAATCTTTGGAACTACTGAAGGGGCAAGTAGAGGAAGTGAATGTGTAAGTGGGAGGTTTGTTGGAGGATGACTTATGAAATAACTCTCCTCACATCCACCTAATTCTTGCTCATCTCTCTGATATTTACTTTATCTTATCAGATTAGATAACATCTTATCTTATCTGATACATACTGAACCTTCTAGCACATTCCATGCTGGCCCTAAAGCTGGTCTGTGTACATATCCCCTAGGTATATAAGTAGTGTAGTTTCCCCCATGTATATTCCTTAAGCTTGGTATTCCTTTTCTCTCTTGCGAATATAACCACTTCAGTTACTTGTGAGATATTAAGGCCTTTCATAATACCAAGCTTATCCTTGTTACTGGGCTCTTCGCCTCTCAACACCCTCCACTCATCACTTCACCTTTCTATCTCTTGCCTTTACTGCCTACTTAAGGCTGGTACTGTTTTACTTAGCTTTCTATCTCTCCACTCGTCGTTCTCTCACTTCTTGTTCATACCCTCTACCCTTCCCCGACTGCTGTTGATAGTGGTTTACACACAGATTACGTAAAACCAGCCCTTCATGGTGGTTGTTGTTACGAACACTATTTTTCTTTCTTTTATTTTTCTTTTCTCACGATCACGTGACTTGTCATGTGATTAACCCCTAAGGTAATGGATCACGAAACCAGATCACATGACGTTTCGACTCAGAGTAATGAGGCAGCTGTGCGCCCTTCTCTACAGAATGGCTCCGCT
>JBBPRD010000115.1:0-21297 GCA_038092855.1 Boletus piedmontensis
GCAATACCATGGAAAGGGTTTTTTCACTTTTGAATTGATGACTAGGATCTTAGTCAAATCATTGAATATTTGCCATTGTTTGTTAGTACAAACAAAGATATACATGTAAATTAGTATGTCTGAGTTTAAAAGAGTTCACATACTTCTTGATTCTCAGCCACCATCATGGTCAGATCCCTCTCTCTTTGTTATACTTGACCTGGGTAAGGCCAAGCATAGACTTGAAAAGCTAAGAAGTCCCTTCAACAGATAGACTCAAGGTAAGATCATGAATGTAGGGCAGCTACAACTTGTGACAGAGAGGATTCCTGAGAGGGCCATAGATAGTGAAGTAGAGGTGGCTGTGATGGAAGGGGTGCCTGATAGGGCCAAGGGTTGCTCATTAGAGCCTGAGGTTTTGATAGAGCAGCAGTGGCTATGACAAAGATATCCCCTTAATGGGAAACATGACAGAAAATGGTGATGAGGATGTCAAAGGATGCCTTGAGAATGGATGAGGCCATAGATGAGGTGACACAGATGAGGAAGTTAGAGAGAGAGCCCTGCCATCCTGGCAGACAGCCAGGGATGGCAGGCAAGCATTCACTCAAGAGTAGAATGGAGACTCACAGAGATGATAGAAGAGAAGAGGTAAGATTTGAGTAGGTCTAACTTAGGATACAAGTTAGACAATGTGAGGTTTATATAAGTAATGTAAAATGAAGCTAACTAAGTTAAAGAATGTCAAGGAATGCAAAGAAAGTCTTAGTCAGTGGTCACATGTCAAATATAAAGGAATTCTGTGGAACAAATGGGCAAAGGGCAAAGATCAAGTGATGAGAGTGAAGAAATAACTATGCCATGGTTGGGTTTGAACACATGATCTCGTGAGTATTAAAAGAAGATGCATAGTAGGTGTTGTTAAGCAAGAAATATAAGGAAAAAGAGTAGTCTCCCTGATATAGGGACAAGTTGTAATATTATCCCTGAAGTAGATTCCAAGTCAGCGATGCAGGACATTAAGACCCCCAGTGCTGCTTCTGAGGAGGGATGGCCAAGGATGGCCTGAAGAGAGAATCTTGTTGATGTTTCCAAGCTGGAGAGGGACATAGGAGAACATCCATAGGATAGGGTCCAATGACCCAGAGAGTGAATGGACATGGCCTTGATAAATGTGTGCCACCACATGTGAGAAATGTACTTGGGGGAAATGGTGCAGTGACAGCAATGGAAGGTAAAATCATTGAAGAGGGTTCATTAAGGATAGAAGGTTGACCCATAGTGGGATGGGAATGGGGTGTGATACAATATAGATACTTCTTAGGGTATTGGTAACTGGTATTATGCCAGGCTTTAATGATAGCTTGTTGAATGAAGTTTACATGGTCATTAAAGAAAGTACCCTGGGTGTTCATGGTAGAAGATGATGTTGATGTAGGGTTATAGTCAGTTGCCCTTGGGAATGGCAATGTGTAACATGACTGTGCATGAATGGGAGATGTAGATGGACTCAATACACATCCAAGAGAGAGCAACTGGGATTGGATGAATTCCTGAGAAGACTGTCCATTAGCCATGGGGTACATCTAAGGGGTGATTTGGCCAACAGAAGACTGTGGTTGCACAATCTGGAGAGATGTTTGTATCTGTGAAGTGGAATTGGAGAACGAGGAAGAAATACTAGCAGTGACTAGGCCAGGTGGCATGGGGGGCATTGTCTAGGGAGACCAGGGGAAGGGAGCAAATGCTATCTAAGTTTAAAGCAAGGGTAAGTAAAGAGAAAGGTAACATAGTCAAGGAAGAATCATTGGGATAGGAGATAGAAGATGAAGACAAAGGACAAGCAATATTGTTCAACATGGTATGGTGATACAAGGAATCACAGTGGTAGCAATGTTGATGAGGAGAGCAATGATGGACTGTCAGAGATGACAGAGACAATGGAGGTATAAAGTCAAGAGATAACTGATAGCAATGGGAATAACTTCTAATAGTAGTGGGGAGATACTGGTAACAGTGGGAAAGATGGGGATACAAAGTCAAGAGGGTTCATCATGGGATGTGATCTTTATAGTCAGTGGGCTGTGAATGTTTGGAATTCCACTTTTGGGAAGGTTATCACAGACTGGGAATGCTAAAGTTTTTGGTGGGGTGCTCCAAGGAGTTATAATGGCAGAGATGAGGACATGGCAAAGTGATATGGAAAGTGGGTCATGGCAAGGATTTCCTGGGGTGAAGGTGTCCAACAAGAGACAACATCAAGGTATGAAGGGTTTTGGTGGGAGAATCCAGGGATTTAGAGAAGTTAGATAGCATGGTGATTTAGCAGAGTTCAGCAGTGGGAAAGGCTGAGTGGGATAATCCAGTGGGGTTTTGGAGACCAGGATCAAAATGACAAGGGACAGGGTGGTGAAGTGCTGCTGATGAAAATATCACAGGAGAGAAAATGATGGATAATAACCCAGTGCAGAGAACAGAGTTTGATGATGGGAGTCACAGAAGATGTGCTAGACCAGGCTTGGTAGGAGTCAAAAGCTTGAGCATGGCAGGGTGAGATGGCCAAGGATGTCTAACAAAGGAGAAATGTCAAGGTTTGGAGATAGATTGGCAGAATGATGAAGTAAATGGCACTTTAAGGGTAATATCAAGTGAAAGACAGCATTGGGTAGTGATATAGCAGGGAAATTATCTCTGAAGTAAGCCCAAGCCCAAGGTTGACCATGACCACAAGGGCATAGAGAAAGCAAGGACACAGCAGGGGGAACAAAGCCTAGTGGCAGGGAATATACATAGAGAGAAGGTGAGAAAAGTTACCCCCAAGGCAAAATAAAGGGCAAAATAATAGAGGACACAGAGAGATGACCAGTGTGTTGGGGTGGAAAAGACAGGTCAAACCTGATGATGGAGGGGAAAACAGGAAGGGACACAATGGCCAGGTGGAAAGGAGTCCAGGAATGGAAGGAGAATAGATAGGGTATAAAAGACCAAGTATCCACCTTTATAGGAAGGATCTCCATTGAAGAAGACTCTTCAGCCTTAAACAAACACAACAGGGAAAAGAACAGAGAGGTGCGTGATGTGACAGTAAAGCCAAGAAGATGTCTGAGTGGGGCCAAGGTGGTAAGACAAGGATGTAAGGATGGGAATGACATGGAAGGGTCAGAGAGCCAAGTGACAAGGGAGCCAAGAATACAGGGGCGAGGAGATAGCAAAGGCAAGAGAATTACCCTTGAAGGCAATGTAAATGTAGGGTAAAACAGGGATGACTGAAAGAGGACAGAAGCAATCCAATGAGGCAGCAAGGTAAGCAGAGTGTAGTGGCAGGGATTGCACAGTGGGATATATCCAGAATAGGCAATGATTAGTAGTAGTGGAAAATAAACACTACCAGGAGGGAGCTACAGAGGCGATAGTGGGATAGAATGGATGGAGAAGTATGTCCAAAGATGTTGGATAACAGGGATGGCCAAGAGGAGGTAGAGTCAAGGGTATGTCCAAGAGATAACAGAGGCAGTGATGACAGGTGCGATAAAGAGCAGAGAGGATGTCTTGATGAGGCAAGAGAAGCAGCAACAGCTGTGCTGAGAATGTCCAATGGGACCAAGGAAAGTAGTGACAGTTGTAACGAGGGAGTAGCTATGGCTACTGAAGGTATCCAATAGGAGAATCACTGGGATGTCTGATATGAGGACCAGGGAAAGTAGTGTTAACTACCAAATGAAGATATCTTGATAAAACTGAGAGGTATCCAATGGGGCTGAGGGGAACTGCAGTGGCTGTGACAAGGACAGCTAGACAAGGATGTCTTGAGAAGACCAGAAGTATTTACTGGGGTTAAGGAACATAGCAACAGAGTTGCAACAAGGAATATAGCAGTGGGGAATACTCAACAGGGCCAAGGGGATTAGCAACAGCTAGACAAGGGTTGTCTGATGGGAGCACTGAAGAGAGCATTGTTAAATATAATGAGGAATATTCAACAGGACCAAGGGATATAGTGATGGCTACCAAGGGGTATCCAATAAGAGGACCAAAGAGACTAGCAAGGCTAGGCAAGGGTGATGTTCAAGGGAAGTAGCAATGGCTACCAAGGGATGTCCATTAAGGGGAACTAAAGGATGTCCAGTGGGACCAAGGGTTTGTCTAAATAGGACCCAGGAAAATAGCAACAGCTACCAGCAAGGATGTCTTGAGAAGACCTAAGAGTTATCCAATAGAGGGGCCAAAGGAGAGCAGCAATGGCTACCAAGGAATATCCTGTAAGAGGACCAAGAGATATCTGGTGGGACCTAGAAGAGCAACTACAGTTGCAACAAGGGGTATAGTGATGGCTATATCAGAGAATGTTTAACAGAGCCAAGGGCTGTCAATGGTGATCAGGGGTGTCTGATGAGAGGACCATGGGAGTATTAGTGGTGATGACAAAGAGTCACAGCAATGGCTATAGCAAGGAATATAGCAACAGCTATAACAAAGGTATTCAATGAAGCCAGGGATGTGGATGGTAGCTATCAGGGATTGTCTGATGAGACTGAGGAGGAATAGCAATGGCTGTGTTGAAGAAGTGGCAATGGCTATATCACAGATATAGCTACGATGAGAGATACCCAATGGGGCCAGGGAATAGCAATGGCTGTAACAAGGAATAGCAATGGCTACAATGAGGATATTCAAATAGAATCAAAGGTTGTTCAACAGGACCAGTAAGGTATCCAATAGGGACTAAAGAGAGCATCCTGGATATGACAGGGGACATCTGGTATGAGAATCAAGGGAGGCAGCATCAGCTATAATAGGGATGTCATAAAGATCACAGGTTTGCCCAAACAGGGTTTGTTACACTTGGCGTGTGTAAGGTCAAACATAGACTCAAATGGTTAAGGACAAGCACAAAGGTTTACTGTGTATAGGGTTAAGGGTTCCAGGTAAGACTGGACAAAGAGTAATACCCATATGTAGGGTCAAGGGTTCGAGGTAGTACTCAACAAAGGTATGGCTAGAAGATAAGAGGCCTGCAGTGGTCAAGGGCAGCATTCACTCAAGAGTAGAACAGAGACTTGTAGAGAGGGAAAGGCAAGGGAGGTTAGATTGAGTAGGTCTAATGTGAGGAACATGGTAGCCTACTAGTGGGTTTATATACATATAGGAAAATAAAGATGACTAAGCAATGGAAGGTAATAGAACTAGAAAGAATGCTTAGTCACCATAGGAGCATGGAATGCAAGAGAATAGTATAAAACAATGGTAAAAGAAAAAAGAATAATTGGGTCACAGGAGTGTTCATTGCATGATCTCATAGAGACTAGAGGTTTCCATAGGTCAAGACCAAGACGAGGTAAGTAAAGAAAAAGAGTAGTGGTTGTAATGAAGAGAAAAAGAAGAGTTATAACAGGGTTGATGAGAGTGACAATGGCTGTGGTAATGGTTACTGAAGGTTGTCCCATAGAGAGACCCAAGGATGTCTGATGGGACCAAGAGAGATATCCAATAAGGATCTATGTAGATCCAGAGGTATTGCTTCAATATCTGGTTCATGTATTTGGTCTATTTGTCTTCTTTAGAATAATAACTGGCGGTGAAGTGGAGGCAGATATCTAAGACTTTTCCTAGTGAGCAGAAGAAGTGAGAGATAACCTCTGAACCTCTGTTGGAGGTTGTTACAATCTCTCTTTTTCTTCATCTACAACCTTTTTCTTTTTCTTTACTTATCCTGATACTGTAGCCTTGACCTATGAAAATCCCTGTCATCTATGAGATTATATGATCAAACACTCCTATGACCCAGTTATTCTTCCTCTCTTATATTTGTTCCATAACCTTCTACCATGTTCCATGCACATTTGATGACTAAGCCTTCTACCTAGTTCTATGACATTCTTCCACTTAGTCATCTTGATTTCCCTTTACTTATATAAACCCCATCATAGGCTATGTTGTTCTTTATATTAGACCTACTCAATCTAACTCCTTATGTCTTCCCTCTCTGTGAGTCTCCATTTTACTCTTGAGTGAACACTGCCCTTAATCCCTGTGGGCCCTCTAATCTCTGGCCATACTTTGTCAAGTTACCAACTTGAACCCTTGACCTTATATATGGGTATCTTATCAAGTTACCATCTCAAACTCTTGACCCTACATATGGGTATCTTGTCAAAATACCATCTTGAATCTTTGCCCTTATCCTCTAGGTTAACTTTTGAGTCTATATTTACCTTTACCTGAGTCAAGTGTAATAGAGGTGATGTGGAAGGGAACTCCATGCTTTGAAAAGATATGAAGTAGGAATAACTTTGCTAATTCCAGTAAGGTGATGGTATCATGCATTGGAATAAAGATGCATTGCTTTGATAGGCAGTTGATTATGACAAGGATAGCAGTATAGCCAGAGAAGGAAGGGAACTGTTTGATAAAGTCCATGGAAATGGAGTTCCATGGCTTCTCTCTGATGGGGAGTTGTTTGAGTAGTCTATAAGGTTTATGTCTGGGGGCTTTAGCTCAAGTGCAAGCAGTGGAAGAGGAAATGTATTCTTTCATGAATGACTGAACTCTAAGCCAGGTGTAATTACATCTGATTAGTTCTAGTGTATAATTCTGGCCAAAGTGTCCAAATAATGGGTGATCATGTTTGTACCAGAGTATATGGAGTCAGAGGTCATCAGTGTCAGGTACATAGATCTGATTATCTAGGCATAGGAAGCTCTCAGAGCCTACTGACCATCTGGCCTGAGAACTAGAGGTAAGGTGGATAGATGCTATAGGGTTAGAAGGGAATGTAGCCAGGATATTGGAGTGGATGTGCTCAACATTGAGTAAGAAGCTGGTATGGAGGACCAGAGATATCAGAATAGCAGCTTGTAAGGATAAAGCTAACTATTCCTGCATAAAGATGGGGTGGAAATTATAAGGGTTAATCTGAGCATAGTCTCTATCCCTCTCTTTGGGATAGACATCCCAACATCAAGTGAGGGCATCAGACTCTCTCCCCCCTTTCACTAATCCCACTCAACAATGGATCATGGCCTTTGCTCTCATGTCTCCCAGCTCCAAAGAGAAGGCTATATGTGCCCTGGACTTCCTCAAACTGACTCCCTCAACTACTCCTGTAGCCCCTACTATGTCCAAATATCTTTTCTCCTCCAAAGAAGAAGTCAAATCCAACATTTCTTTTAATAGTACCCACAGCTTGGGTATTCACCCAATGATTGTTAACCTTGCCAAAGCTAGTCTCTATTTACCCCTCATTCTCTTCACAAATGATACTACCAAGTGTCTTCAGTGCAAGGGTCACACTCTCAAGGAGGTCAAATCTACTCTTGATGGAGTTACTTGTCACTTGCTTGATCTTTCTGTTTTTCCAGAAGAGAGTACCCTCAATGCCCTCAGTTGGCATGAGGCCTGGAAAAGATACCTCACATGGCTTAAAGATGTCGCTGAGCCAGATGTATATGACCGCTGGTCATGGCATTACTCCCCTCTTGAAGCCAATAAGGCTGTTCATGAAGATTTCAAGGCCATTCTTGCTTTTGACTGAGATGTCCAATCTTGCTATGCTTCTTAACCCTTTTCTCTCAACAAAGTCAAATGGCAGCTGAAGTTGCAGGTTTGCATTTTTTCCTCTCACATCTCACTCACTTCACTTCTCTCACCCCCATTCTCTCAATTCTTCACAGGTAGCTAAGAATACTCAGGCTCATTCTTCATTGCACAAGGAGCATACCTCCATTTCTTACCAATATGAGCCTTATGATGCCTCTTGTAAATCTCTCCTGAAATGATGTGACATTCAGGATCAATTGTCCTTTTGAGATCCCATTGCCAATCCTGATCCCTGACTTAAATCTGAACCTCCCTGCATCATCTGCCAATGTACTGGTTACCATTTCTCTAACTGTAAAGAGGAGACAACAGTGAAAGGCACACCAACAATTGCCAAACTCCTCAACAAATAACTCATATGACATTCCAATAACTTCTCTCTCTGCATTACCTTCAACCTCAACAATCCTTGCAAAGTCTGCAAACAGCCCCATGTTGCAACTCACCATGCCTGCTCCTTCCATGGTAACTCCTCTTATGCAGCCCTCTCTCATCTCTGCATTTAATCTCTTGCACTGTTAGCACACCACAGATGCTCTTACTTTCTCTCTTTGGTCTACACCTTCTTCTTTACCTGTTCAGTCTTTCTCACACATGTATTTTGATCATCTTTCACTTGCCACCACACCATATAATTCAGACAATGACTTTTCTCACATTATCACTCCTTATTCTGCTGACCCTTTTTATTCCTTTCTCCAAAATGCCAATATTTTACACAAGTTTCCAGAACTCTCTTTCAAGCTGCATCACAGTTTTAGGCTAGGAAAATTCACTCCCCTTACATGTACTTACATTCCTGATAATCTTCCCAGTGCCTACAAATATCACTCAGTCATTGCCAATTGAATCGAGAGCAAACTAAAAGTGGGTTGCTTCTCTGGACCCTTCTCACAGGCACAACTCAAAGCCAAAATTGGCCCCTTTTGATCCTCTCCTCTCCAAGCTGCTGTCAAAAAGGATATAGATGGTGCTCCAGATAAGCACTGTGTCTGTTGTCATCTCTTATACCAAGGTCTCATGGGCTATTCCATAAATGATGAGATCGATGCAAAGGACTATCCCATAGATTGGGGCACAGCTGACAACTTTGTAGAGATCATATGTCCATTCCTTTTACCCCTTCCAGATTCTTTGACATGTGCAGACACCTTCACATCCTTGAATAGACAATTACCTCTCTATTTCTTGGCATGTCCAAAGTACCCCACATCTAAGATCCTTCCCTTTTTTTCTTCATCTCACCTGAGTAAACTCTTAACTTATCTTTATTCACATTCCCAACTCCATTTACTTCTCAGATCTGCCATGTCCCTCCTAGGGCCCAAGCAGCTTCCCTTGATATCTGTTATGATATGTACCTTTTGTTATGACTTCGTTTTCTTTCTTATGTCTACCCTTCTTGCACCTTTTTACAATTACATCTTGCTTAGGCCTATGAAAACCCTTAGTCTCTACAAGGTTGTGTAATTGAACACTTCTGCAGCCCACTTATTTTTCCTTTTATTTGTCATCATTGTTCTCTAACCTTCTCTCACGTTCTATGCCCTTATGATGACTAAGCTTTCTTTCTGATTCTCCTACATTCCATAGCTTATGTAACAACTCTGTCTTAACACTTGTATTTATTCTTTAGACTTTGTATTCATTCTTGTATTCTCGCTTCATTATCTCATCTTATCAGTTAGATAGTAGATCTTATCTAATCCAGATACTCCCATATCTATTGGATATTCCCATAGTTTAGGTTATTTATCACCTAAGATCTCAATCTCATCGCAGATCTATAGATATCTTGATCTATATCTAGATTCGCCCTTTGACCAGGGTTAATCCTAGATCTAAGATATTCATTTCTCCTTTTAGTTTATTACATCATTACCCTTACCTGAGATCTATCGGACTCGCATCTCCCGCTGCCCAGGGCATTACTTGGTATTTGTACCCTTGTACCCGGGTTATATTCCTTATTCTTATTTAGTAACCCTTCACCCTATTTCCTTTCTTAGCCTTGGTCCATGTACACACTTCTATAGTATATAAGTAGGGATATCTTGTAAGGTACCTTACACTTGGAATTGCCTTTCTCTCTCTCAAATCCTGGCATTAGTCCTCTAAGTCAGCTCTTGAGATATTAGGTCAAGTTAGTTCCTTTTAGCTTAGTCATCTTCATATTCCAATATCTATATAAACCCACAGTAGGCTACCATGTTCCTCACATTAGACCTACTCAATCTAACCCTCTTCTCTTTGACCTCTGTGAGTCTTCATTCCACTCTCAAGTGAATGCTGCCCTTGAACCTCTGCAGGCCTCTCCTCTTCTGGCCATACCTCTGTTGAGTATTACCTCAAACCCTTGACCCTATCAATGAGTAAACCCTTGCCATCTCTTTGTCAAGTATTACCTCAAACCCTTGACCCTATCTATAGGTAAACCCTTGTCCTCCAGCATCACCTGGAACCCTTGACCCTATACATGGGTAACCCTTGTCCCTGTCCTAGATCATTTGAGTCTATGCTAGTCCTTATCCAGGTCAAGCATAACACCTTTTTATTTTATTTTCCATAATCACATGACCTGTCATGTGATAACCATGATACTTAACAGACTACAAAGTTATGACCACATGACATTCTGACTCAGAGTAATGTGGCTGCTGTGCGCCCTTCTGGGTAGAATGGCCCTGTTGAGATCTGCTGTGCAATTCCTGGGCACATGTATTTAATCTCTGTCAACCCTGAAGACCCTGAGGGTTCTTTTTCTTTTCCCACATTCATCTCCACATGCTTCTCTTCCATTTCTGATCTTCTTAGAAGTTGTGCTGCATTTACATTTACTTAATTACCATTGATACTATATTTATTAGAGGTAGTTATGCTCTCATGGCATGTTGGTCCATGCACATCATGTATTAGTATAAGTAGTTGTCAATACATGCCCCAAGAACTTCAGTTAAGTTCTTGTCGGAATTTCCCTACTTGTTCACTTGTCTCCAAGTTAGTATCTTGTGGTAACAACCTAGTCTTTCTTAGATTAGGGTTACCAACAATATTGAGGCTGCTTATCATACCATTCCTTATTTCCCTGATCACAAACACTACATTGTCATTTATTTTAATGACACCCTTTACATCAATCATACCCTTCTTTTCAGCATCACTTCTATAGCCAGACTTCAAGGTGAAGTCACAGACACAACACTCTGCATATAGAACTCCCTCAAAGTTCAACCCACCAAAAAATGGGTGGATGACATCACCATTTTCTGCTTTCCTTCTGCACAGGGTTTTTTCATAGGCATCTCCAAGGGTGAGGTCTATCAGTATGACTATGATCTCACACATATCAAAAACTTAATTACCCCCTTGGGAATCCCATGGCACAAAGAGAAAGGTCAACCTTCTGGTGATACTGTAGAATACTTAGATTTTCTTTGGAACATCCCACTCTGTTTAGTCACTCTTACCATCACCAAACGCTGCAAGTACATTGTTCACTTATCCCTTTTCCTCTCCTCCTATCATCACTCATATGTTTCCAAGAAAGAAGAAGAGAGCATGGCAGGTTATCTCAATCATTGCACCTTTGTTTATTCCCATGGTCAATCCTATCTGGCTAGTATCTACTCCTGGCTCACCTTCTTTCCTACTGAATACTCTCATCAGTACATGTCTCACTCACTTATCTCCAACCTAAACTGGTGGCTCAATATCCTACAAAACAACCTTGAATTCTGCCTTCTTTATCCCAAACCCCCCATGCATGACTATGATATCTGGGTGGATGCCTCTTCAGGCCACAGCATAGGCATCTTATGGAAATCACATTGGTTCCTTTGGCACATGTGAGATAACTGGCATGGATCCCCTGGCAAGGGCCATGACATCAGATAGCTAGAAGCCATTGCCATTGAGATGGCTATTTGTCATGCTGCCCTTCTCAACTTATGGGACTTAGATATTCTAATCTGTAGTGATAACAAAGGTACAATCCAAGCCCTTTGTAAGGGATATAGCCATAACTACATGGTCAATGCATGTATCAGATGCTCCAATAAGATTCTCCATCAACAAAACCTCTCCATTACCCTTATCTACATTCCTTCCAAACAGGATCTCATGGACCCCATCTCCCATGGTTCTCTACTTAATCCCTCCTTACATCTACACCCATAT
Organism: Boletus piedmontensis; assembly: GCA_038092855.1. Taxonomy (NCBI): domain Eukaryota; kingdom Fungi; phylum Basidiomycota; class Agaricomycetes; order Boletales; family Boletaceae; genus Boletus; species Boletus piedmontensis. Next base: position 11,752 of record JBBPRD010000115.1, read on the forward strand.
CCATCTCTTCCCATTGACATTGTGCTGTGGTTCCATCATGCCTAATGGCACACCCAATACCTTTGAAGAACTTATGTCTGGAGTGGATATGTTGGCAGCAGCTGCCACCTTCTGGTTGAATATAGCCTCTTTCCATGATCCCACTTGCTCTGCTGTTTCTGCCTCCCTTCAAACTTCCCAAACCCAACTTTCTCACAATCCCAGAAATGGCTCACTCATTACTCTCTCTCTACATCGACCTCATGTTCTCACAAGTGACTAACTACTGCTCTGGACTATACCTGCTGGTCAAGACTGGCAAAACTATCTCAAATCCAAATTTCCAAACTCCATCATTTTCAAATTTTTTCAGGTCATGATTCATTCCTTAGATCATGACACCTGAAGCAACTATGGCTCAGGTCTACTCCACTTCACACAATTCTGTGACCACATCCATATCCCTGAATTAGACCACATGCCAGCATTACAAGAACTCATTGCAGCCTTTTCAGCATCATATACCAGTACCATCTTCAACAAAACCCTCAATAACTGGCTTGTGGGTCTTCATTTCTGGTACCTTGTCAATGGTGCCACATGGCACAGGGAGAATATGCTTTGCTCAGTGTGTAGAAAACTAGCCAAGATGGTTTCCCCTTCATCCCATCATGCCAAAAGACCACCAGTCACTATCAAGGCCCTTACCATTCTTGTTGACACCCTTGACTCATTCTCTCCCTGTGATATTGCCATCTCTGCTGTCACATGTTTAGCTTTCTGGTCCTGTTGTAGGTTAGGAGAACTCATCCCTCACAATCTTAAAGATTTTCACCAAGATAAACATGTTTCCAGGTCCATCCTTTCCCTCCATATTTAGCTTCTACCTGATTCCACACGTTTTACCTCTTTACACATTCCATGGTCCAAAACCACAAGAGAACAAGGGGCTGATATCTCCATTACAGCATGCTCTCATCACATCAATCCACCTCAGGCCCTTCTTGCTCACCAGAACATCAATGCTAATATCCCTCCTCACACTCTGCTTTTCTCTTATCTCACAACCTCTAGTTGGTCTCCTCTGACCAGGGTTGCTTTCATTGGACAGTGCAATCAGGTCTGGTTAGCAAATGGCTTTCCCAACATGCCTGGTCATGCTTTCTGCATTGGAGGCACCACAGAACTCCTACTACAAGGTATTCATCTGGACATCATTGCCATGCAGGGTTGTTGGTCATCCAGAGCATTTCTAGAATATTGGTGCTGCATCAAGACAGTTCTCCCATTATTCATATCCTCTTCTGTTGATGTTGCACATTTAAAAGATGTGAATGTAGTCATCACTGAGTACTATCATCATCATCATCTCTCCTAAACCCTCCTTGTAATCACATCTTGGTCTCAATACATTTCTTTCTTACAGCTTTGGTATGTGACTAGGCCACTGGACAGTCCCAAGGTTGTAAGCTACACTTTGTCTCAGTCTTTTCATGTCTGTCCTCTTTCTGTCTGCTTCCTCTCTTGCAGCAGTCCCCTCATGGCTCAATCAACCCTCCAAGGTGCTCTGAAGATTAGCCCATCCCCCTTCTCAGATGTCTCTCCCTCTTCACCTTTTCTCGGGTCTGTTGTCTCATATCACATGATCTGACATTCCTCTGATCTCTCCATACATGTCACATGACCAACACTGTCGCAGATGACCCCTAGCTGACCTTCCCACATACACCATGAAATCTATCACATAGATTTCCACTCTTCTTTTCGCTCTCCATTCTGTCTCCAATAGATAGCTCTCATAGATCACTCCACTACACACTACTGTACATACTACATAGTCATTGTATTGCTCCTTCTCTCTCTCCTTGCTGAACAACCATTATCACAAAGGTATAGAGCCCTCAAGTCTACATGCCAGTGTGAAGGCAGTAGTGCTGATGAGAGCAATAGATGGAGTCTCACAATTGGAGAATCATGGCATATCATGAATGGGGTCAGCTAGAGGAACAAATTCTGGAGGCTGCAGAGTTGACATCAGAGGAGTTGGCAGACTCTGCTTGGGTGTTTGGAATAAGATACTGCTTGTGACCCAATTAATCAACAGATTGAAGTAGGTGAGCCAGTTGTGTCCTAGAACAATGGAACAGGAGGAATCCATTTGAGTCATGTAGAACATGAACAGAGTGATATTGCCAGATGGGAAATAGACAGACAGTTGGGTGGCTTCAGAGTTGGAGGTTTCATCAAATAGATGGAGAACAAGCAGAGGGATTGGATATGTTGGAATGTTATTTTTATTTACAAAAACTAAATCTATAAAACAATTGCTGAAACTAGAATATAGAAAAGCTGGGAATGTGAGAATCTCTTGGGAAACAATAGTTACTAAAGGAGTAAGGGCATGGGGGTCAGAAAGAGCAGACACATTGAGACAGATCTCTTTTATTGCATGGGTGGGGTCAATGCAACCTTCAGTTTGTGTGGAGCTAGAAAGGTTGCAGACTATTTTTTTACCTCCATAGAAGCCTCTGGTTTAGTTTCTGGAGTCATTGTAGTTACTTGACCTTAGCTGCATGTGAAGTAGACTTTGGACAGTCTTTTACTATCTGCCCTGTGAGTCTGCAGAATATACAGAGCTTTAAGTTGAAACATCATTTATGCTTGGCAGAGATAAGTTTGCCATCCTTTCCAAGCTTGGAGGATAGGTTAGGGTTAGTAGAGATAGGAGCAAAGGAGATTGGTTTTCTCTTGGACTCACAAGAGTCCTTGGAGATGCTGGAGTGAGTAGATGGAGCAGAGGACTTTCCAGAGAATGATTGTTAGGGTTTGGGAGTAGACATTTTGGCTTGTTGGTCTACCTTGGATTTGTGTTCCCAATAACACATGTTGATAGACTGTGTGAGGGTTTGCATTTCAGTGAGTATAGCAGGTTTTCCAATGTGGGAGACCTTGTCCTTGATATGGTTAGAAAGTCCATTGTAAAAGTAGTGCTGAAGGGCATCTTCTCTGTGACCTTAGAGTTGTGAAGCCAAGTGGTTAAACTTAACAATGTACTTGTAGACTCATTGACCATCCTTAATTGTGAGATAATTAAGCTGGTGTTCTGTGTCTCCAACAGGGTCATGTGGGCTAAATATGGTTTGTAATTCCAGGACAAAGTCCTGGTAGCTATCCATCTATAATGGCCAGAGTTCTGGATTTCCTAACTCCAGAGGGTCCAATTTGAACCATTCTAGAGCCATGCCCTTTAGATAGGACTAGGAGGATACTACTTTAGCACATCCTGTGCTAAAGGCATAGGGGTGATCTTGGAAATTGAGCTCACACTGGACTAGAAAAGCCTAGAGCTTGTGAGGCTCAGTCCTATTGAACATGTCCAGCCCTTGGACTTTCATTTGCTGGGTTAATTCTAAAGGAGGTCTGCATAAGATATGCACAAGACCACAGAGTGCAGATACTAGAGCATTAACTGCTCTGCAGGGAAGTTCTTCATTGTTGGAGTTCACAGAATCAAGGTCTGGTAGCTTATCATCTCCAGATGAGCCTGGATCATTACCTGGGGAACTTCCAGAGGGACCTCTGGGACCATGGAAGGGGTCCATGGGTCTTTCAGTTTTGTCTTCATCCAGAACCTTGATAATTCAAGAAGAGAAAGTAGGGGTGAAGTTATCTGGAGGTAGTGGGGTGTTTTTGGGAGTGCTGCACTCATGAGCTAAAAAGCATATGAACCTAGGAACAGCCAGGGGGCTGCCATGGTGACTGGCAAAGATGCTGAGGGTACCTAGAATAGTGGTAGAGATAGAGGGTGCATCTTCTATCTCATGCTGTTTCTGGGTGCATTGACCTGCAGCAAAATGATTGCATGCAAGATTAGGAGTATATTACCCAAAAGCCCTATAAAATCAACCCCTTCCCACAATCCAAATCTTTCATTATTCTAGGGTGAGATGACCCTTGATGTGACCTATCATTTCTCCAAGTTCCATAATATTCCTTCCAGAGTCCAAAGAGATATGAATATTTTTTCTCTAAACCCAACTTCTACTACTATTAAGTATATAGCACAAAAAGTGTACAAAGACTAGCTTAGCAGTACCATCCAAGAAATTCCTAGATTCAATTAGGAAAATGCATAGCTAGCTTGATTCAGCTTGACCCAGTTTGGCTCAGTTTGGCTTAGCTTGGCTCAGCAAGATCCAGAAGTCCTAGAATGTTCTAGAATGTTCAAGCTTGCATGACTTAGTATGACTCATTATGGTCTTGGCATTACTAAGCACCCTTTCATTGGCTAGCCAAGCCTTTGTAAATACCCATAAAAGGAGAGCCTTTCAGACCACTAAAAAGCAGAAACCAAAAGGAACCTCAGAGAAAGTACCCTCATAAATTGAGCCTTTCTTACCACTTGGAGTACCTTACTCAGGCAATCCACAAAGGACCTCAAGCAGGACCCCAGGCATAGTTTAGCACTGCTAGATTAGTTGTTAGGAGTAAAAGACTTGTATCCAAGAGTGAATAAGTGAAATAGAATACCTTTTGGGAGAAAACCCTAATTAGGGCAATAAAAGGGAACAGATCCCCAACAATTGAAACTACCAGTACTACATTGATCCTGCTATACAGCTGACTGCCCACCTTAGGGAATAAGTGATAGTATAGCTTAGAAAGCCTTGAAATACACTCTCCTTAGTATTGCTAATAAAGATTGAGTTTCCATAACCTCTCTAAGCAAACTAAGTGTAGTGTGATTAGTATCCAGTCATTCCAGAATATCTTGACATCTTAACATCTTGACATATCACTGTTAAGAAACATGATCTCCAGGTAACTCCACAACTTCTGGAGTTGTTACAAGTAGTCGGGACTTAGCTTCACTGTGTGGTGCACTCTTGCCAGAGTTCATGTCCTGGATTTTGGAATTAGATCAGATAAAGGACTTAGATGCTTTTGGGGAAATGTCAAGTCAAGCAAGGGTCAGAGATAGGCCATCAAGGCTTTGGCTTTCAGATTAGGAGAAGGTCTCTAGGTTGATATTTGAACTGAGGAACTACATGGCTCAGAGTACAGGAGTTTATATACAAAGTCCAGAATGGATTAGTAACAGGGATTGGTAAAGGAATCAATAATCCAATGAGTAAGTAAGTAATGGAATGGAGGGTACAGGGATGTGAGAGCTGGAGCTGTGCTCCTAAGTGAGACACAGTGTCGGGAGATAAACTAATGCAAAACTTAATGTTACAGCTGTACAAAGTAGAATGGAGGGAAGAAATAGAGATAAGGGAAGTCCAGATGGATGGGGTAGCATCCTCTGTGAGAGCACTCTGGAGTTGGTCGAATAGTCATCTAGAGGTATGGAGTTGAGACTCAGGATTTTCTGGGATATGACAATCACCAGATTAGTGCCACAAAGCTACTAATCATTTTTAGGAACTTTACCCATTAAATCCAAATAAATTGTGATAAATAGGGGAATATTCCAGCCACCACACATAAGCACAAATAAGACCAAAAAAAGCCAAACAACTGGTCTAAATTGGCAATTTACTGAAATTCAAGTAGTTACACTTGGGACTACCACATATCTAGCAACTCTTTAGTGTTGACTAGTATCTTACTAGTGTGTTATCACTACTGCCCTACCCTTACTAACCAGACTACCCTATCTTAGCTCAATACCACCCCAATTCATAAATGTCAGTTGAGAATTGGCAAACAATCCACATACCTCATTACACTAAGTTGTTATCCAAGTGACCCTAGTAGACCTAGTGATTATATTTGTCTAGGCATAAATACCTAGCTTATAGTGTGTGATCTATGGAAGGTAAAGCAGCAGTCTGGCAAACTACCTATTCTAGTTCTAGTTGCTCTAATCTACAAAGAAGATAGCAGCTGTGTTTATGTTCCCCCTACTGGGTCCCTTCACCATGACATTGTTGCCCATTGCCATGATCATGTGACCACAGGTCATCCAGGTTTTTTGAAAACCCACCAACTCATTGCTACTGATTTTTGGTGGCCCAGCCTTGCAACCTTTATTCAGCATTATGTTGAGGGCTGTGCTTCTTGCTAGTAGAATAAGGCAAATACATATCCCACTATCCCTTCCCTCTTGCCTATTTCTTTCCATGCTTCCTGCCCCTTTCAACAATTCTCCTATGACCTTATCACAGGCCTGCCAGTTTTGTCCAGCTTTGATGCCCTTTTGGTCATGGTTGACCATGGACTTACTAAGGGAGTAATTCTTTGCCCTACTAAATTCTCCATTACTGCCAAAGGGGTGGCAATACTCTTTTTTCACAAGATCTTCCTTCAATTTGGACTCTATGACAAAATAATCTCTGATTGCAGATCCCAATTTGCATCATCCTTTGCCAAAGAACTTGGAAAACTTCTCAAATATGACCTATCTCTCTTCACAGCCTATCATCTGTAACCTAACAGAGAAACTGAACAAGTCAACCAAGAGATTGAAACTTACCTCCATATCTTCTGTGGTGATTACCCTATAATGTGGGCAGATTCTATTTCACATGCAGAATTTGCACACAATCACTGCCCTTATTCTGTCACTCACCAATCTCCATTTTACCTCATAATGGGATATAAATCCCATGCCCTTCCCTTGGTTATTCCTGACACCTCTATCCCTGCCATAGAAAATCATCTGACAACCCTTACTGCTGCTCAAGACAAAGCCTTGGCCACACATGAACTAGCTCATCAAGTAATGAGTACCAGACTATAAAAGAACCTCACACCATTCCAGAAAGGTGATAAAGTTTGGCTCAAAGCCAGAAATCTAAAAAGGTCCATCACTAACCCAAAGCTTGCCCTGAAAAGGGAAGGCCCATTCACCATTCCCCAAGTCCTCTCTCCCCTCACCTATCAACTCTGCCTTTCCAAAACCTGGAAAATTCACCCTGTTTTCCATACCATGAAAATGCCATCTACAGATGAAACTTCCCAGCTCTATCCCCAAAACTTGTAGATGGTGAAGAAGAATATGAAATTGAAAAGATTCTTTGCTACCAGGGAATCCCAAACAACTGTATCTTTCTGATCTGATGGAAAGGATACTCTGCTGAAGAAAACTTGTGGATACCTGAGTGAAATTTGAAACATTTGCAGTCCACTCTTCTCAACTGTAAGAAGTGTCACCTCTCTGTCTTCCCTCCCATCACCTCTTGAATCTCTACCACTATCATTCAAGCCTAAAATGCCTTCATCTTCTCTCATCTCCTCTTCTACTATCTCATCTCCATCCTCATTGTCTACCCCTCTTCCTGTTGTTGATGACATCTCTCATCTTTTATCTTCTCTGTCTTTGGCCCCAAGACCCATCATGACTTCAGAATACCTTTCCCCAGGTGCCTGGCAGGACAATGTCACTACTCCTTCTATGCCAGATCTTCATGGGTCATCTTCTTTATCTAGCAACAAACCTTATTCCCTAACACTATCCACTCTGTCAATATTCCTCTATACACTTACCACCTATGCAATGACTTCCTTGATGGCAGTTAGTTAGGCATGCTTCACAGTGCCCTCACCAATTCCCATCTTGCCACTCCTATTGCATCCCATTTAGATATGGAATCACCCCTTTGTTTACCTTACCAGGTCTATTTACAAGTAGCTTGTATTTCCCTTTTTGTAGTATGCCTTCCCATCACTGCCTATGTATACCAAGCCCTGCAGATCATGCAGCTTCAATCCATCCATAAGTACATGGAAGGAGCCATCATTGCTACCATGCACTAACTTGACATGACTAAATTTGTTGAGGACATGGAACACTATCTTGAGCAACTCCATCTCACCTGGGCCTATACTTTAACTTTGCAGGTGGACAACATGTCCCTCACCTCTCCTGAAGCCTCATTATCTCCCCTGGCCTCTAATAAACTAGTGGCCCTAGAAAGAACCAAAGCCATTTGAACTGGGAGACATGGACTGATACCTCTAACCCCTTCCCATCCCAGGTATAGAGATGCCTGCTTTCAATGCCACTGCCTTGGCCACATCCATATTCATTGTGACTGATACCAATGTGCCAACTGTCTGGAATGGGCTCCTGGCCATTTGCTCAGTTACTGCCAAAAGCGCTAAAAGACTTCGGTGTTCTCTTCAGGGTCTTCCCATGTCACGTCCTCCTCTTCTTCATTAGTTTCTTTTTGTCAAGTGCCCACTCCTATTCCACATTGTCATACTACCTAACCTCATTGCCCTTATATCCCTCCCCATGCATCAACTTCTTATACCACTGCAAACTATCCTCTTGACTCAGATGAAGTATGGAACAATGTAGCAGATGCCAATGTCACTGGATCTCCAGGGCACTATGACTTGGACTCTTAACAGAGTTAGCTGCATTGCAGACTTGCTTATAAGCAGGGGGTAATGTTATAATTTCTCTTTTTCTTCTGTGTTCTCCCTTTTCTTTCTCAAATTCCCTTGACATTGTAGCCTTGATCTATAAAAACCCCTGTTATCTATGAGGTCATATGATCAAATACTCCTATGACTCAATTATTTTCCCTTCTCATGATTGTTCCATAACCTTCTACCACATTCTATGCATATTCAATGACTAAGCCTTCCACTTAATTCCATGACCTTCTATCACTTAGTTATCTTCATTTCTCTTGAACCTATATAAATCCCATTGTAGGCTACATTATTTCTCATGTTAGACCTACTCAATCTAACTTCTCTGTTTTCCTCCCTTTGCAAGTCTTTGTTCTACTCTTGAGTGAACATTGCCCCTTGAACCTTTGGGCCTTCTATCTCTGGCCATATCTTGTTGAGTCACCATCTCAAATTCTTAACCTTGTAATTCTTTGCCCATTGTCAAGTACTCATCTTGAATCCTTGACCCAACAAATGGGTACTTTGTCAAGTCACTATCTTGAACCCTTGACTCTTGTTATCCTAGTTCCCTTTTGAGTCTATGCTTGTCCCTACCTGGGCCTAGTGTAACAGATTGCCAATATGTACAGTGGCTCAAAAAAGTGTCCCAATGTTTGGCTATTTTGAAAAAACTTAACATTTACAGGAGAACCCTTGCTGGGTCATTAATAGCCCTAACCCTTACCCTGAAGATGAGCCCTTAGTCATGTGATTTTGTTGTCATGGCACTAAGATATAACTATATTAAAATAATATATTATTGGGACACTTATTTGACCTTGATATTATCAACTATTATTTAGTAAATAACATAAGGTTCTGATGGATGCTGTGCTTCAACCGTGTCTGATTATGTCACTTACATAATTCTAAATTATATACAGTAACTCCAAAAACCCTTTCTATACTAATCCAGAATGTGGTGCATGAAGCACATCACCAAACAGCATGGGAATTATGCTTAGCTTTGGTAGAGTTATAAATAGTACATACTCTCGGCTACAATATTGCCCCCTAGGTCATGTGATTTTGTCCACATGCCAGAGAGATATGATCAATTCAAAACAGCAATACCATGGAAAGGGTTTTTTCACTTTTGAATTGATGACTAGGATCTTAGTCAAATCATTGAATATTTGCCATTGTTTGTTAGTACAA
>JBBPRD010000116.1:0-21284 GCA_038092855.1 Boletus piedmontensis
CCGGGTCTTCCGGTGCCAGGCTGTCGAGCCTGTGGCATTGACTGAGTAGGCGGAGGAAGTCGGTCCACCTCGACGCCTTCACTGCGACAACTGGTGACGTCTCTTTGTGGAGGGGTCGGCATGGGTGGGCAGATTATTGTCGGGACGGGACCATGACGGATCTCAGACGCGTCAACTGTGACTGCGTCTGAGACAGTGTGAATCGCGCCGGGGTTGTACCATTCGTCTGTGTTTCCTGTAGACCCCAGAACAGACATTAGCTCATAGTTGCCAGTCTCGCCGGTAAATGCACTTACCCATCCATGTATCAACGACTTTACCTGCATTAGCGCCACTCAGATACTTTAGGACGACACCGTCGGGAAACCGGAGGACGATCGGAAAGTAATGCGGGGCACTGGATTCCTTGCGCTGATGAACCCTCATCCCTTTGAGAGCGAGACAGATGCGTTCATGTGGTCGGAATGTAATTCCATCTCTGTGAGGAACCTCTAGTTCGAAGCGATAGAGAGCAGAGTCTTCCGCAACCTCGAGATTAATGCGGTGTAACCTGTTTCGAGGCGGCCATATCATGAAAACCTTGCCTTCGATGTATCCCGAAACGTCGTCCTTGAGATGTAGGAGCTCCTTGAGGTTTCGCTTGCAGGTGAAGTAATCCTGCGAGTGCAAACCAGGTCTGTTTGAACGGTCACCTTGATGTAAGTTCATTCTAGAGCGACGTGACCGCATGACCCCCGAATACTTGTCCTTCAAGTGCATAACTGGAAATCCCAGTGGTACCCTTACACATCCACTGGCATGTCTGGCTCGCTATCACTCCCAGTGCTGTATGCGAGAGCCTTGAACAAGGCCTCCAGAGCCTCCCATTTGTCTACCATCAACGATGAAACTCAGGTATGCGCAGGGCCAACCAACGATTGTGTCTGGCTGATCCGACTCCTTCCCAGCAACTCATCCAAGACACACTGTCTGATCTCATTCGGCTGACCTCCCAAGTCGCCAATCTATCATTGTTCAGCGCAAATGAAATACTCGACGACATTTCCACGCCAGATCTCGTGTATCTATCTGTCCCATTTATCCATGCAGAGGTGCAGAACCGCATCAGAATCACCGAGAGGGATGATCGCATGAGTAACCTGACGCAAGTTCAGGTGGGTCCGGGAACTGGTGGATTACAAGCACGTTGCTGATACCACTAGTAGCGTCATCTGAAGATGTATGTTTCCAGCCTTGAAACATACGACATCGTACCGGAGACCGAGCGTGTCCTGTATGGTCAGCAACCGTCCTCTATCAGAGACGCTGCGAAGCGCAGGGAGGTCAAAATCAGACAATACAAGACCGAGAAGGATCTCCGAATTCGTATAGAGGTGATCAGGAGACGCCGGCGACAGCCGGTTTCCGAGGGCCGCTCGTTCAGCGACTTCGACCTCGTAACATCTTTGCTTCTCCCTTCGGAAGACGATAGTGAAGATTCCGAAACTGAGAATGTCATGAGAGAAGCTACATTGCTTCTTCTCAGACTCTTCTATGCCCAGGCGTGTGCACAACTTGAAGGTGCGGATCAAGAGATGGAGTTACTACGCAATGTTCTTCCCCTGCCTCCACTGTCGAAGCCGCCAGCGGACGAACGACGAGACAAGACAAAGGACCAGGAGGACATGTGGAAAATCGATGCTGCCCCCGAACTCGCCAACAGAGGACCCCTGTTGGACCCACATGGCAAGGTGAGCTGGTGAGGATAATTGCAAACTCTACTGATCATCGCTGCAGCCATTGCGACCCTTTACCATTTTGCCTGCAAGCGTATCGGACCGTACTCGCCTGCATGCACAGGTTTTTGGGCCTGGCCACCGTCTACCAACCATGACCATCGACGAATACTTGGAAATAGAGCAACAACGTGGGGGAATCGTTTCCACTGGAGGGTAAGCCACACTGTGAAAACATTTATACTTGGTTGATCCGTCTCTGCAGTCCCCAGTCCGAAGCCGAACCCATAACATCTGAGCAACTCGCTACAGATTCGGAAATGGACGGGACAGTGCTGGGAGAACTGAAGGCGGAAGAGAAACGCTATAAGGATGAACAGTGGGCCCAATACAAAGACAACCATCCAAGAGGTGCAGGTAACACTATGAACCGTGGTTAGCAGACAGATCAGAGCAAATGGTAGCATTTGGGGGACCTCCGTCGATGAATTGTAGCAAGCGATTGATATGTTGGAAACAAAATTGTGGTATATAACGTCATAAGAGGGGAAGGCAGGACGAGAGATACATCAACAATTGCACTGTGAAGCTTCCGGAACAGTAGGTGATTGAGCAGTTGTCACGTCGATTTCTGGAATGCCACCATTCAGGTCTGATTAGTATGACCCCAACAGAATACACACTAGTGTTCTGTGTGTCTGCCTGCGCATTGTTATCCATGCCAGGCAGCGACATGGCTATTTTCTTGAATAACGACTTGACGTTATGACCAGCTTTGGCTGAAGTCTCCATAAACATAATGTTCATTTGCGTTGCCTTTTGGGTTGCTTCCTCAACCGTAACTTGACTGGAGTGATGCGAAGGGTTAGACATGTATTGTGCAACGCAGGGGAGTATACAAGGACGGACCGTTTTTCCGAAAGGTCAGCCTTGTTACCGACCAGGACGATGATGACATCGTTTCCACGCTCTGACCGCACGTCGTCAATCCATTTTGACGTCGACAGATAAGATTGCCGGTCTGCACCAATAGAGATAAGCCATGGAAGCTGAGTTGAGTATAGGGTACCAACTTGTAATGTCGTATACAACTATTGCTACGGAGGAGTCACGGATATACGATGGTATCAGCGAACGGAATCGTTCCTATAACACACAGACCATTCTGCATGAGTACATTTCCACTAGCAGAGGCTCGAGTGTTGGCTTACCTGTCCAGCAGTGTCCCACAATTGTAACCGAACGGTTCGGTCCTCGAGGTACATGGTTTTGCTCAAGAAGTCAATGCCAATCGTGGCCTGATAGGTGTTGTCGAACGTATCATACATGAACCTGTATGCAAACCAGATGAGCACGAGTACTTAAGGAACAGTCTTGGCGTCCGGGGCTGACCTCGTGATCAAACTGGTCTTCCCGACACTCTGGTCACCAAGCAACACGATCTTGGTGCGCTTTGGGGGTGTCGAGGAGAAATCAGCAGTTGCGGGTGTCGACAACGTGTCCATTATTAGTGTCTTGGTGTGTCGTATCGGGGGATTCCAAGTTGTTGCTCTCGTTGTGTCCAGAGTCGGTCCAGGTCAATATGTATTTGTGTGCACTACCTTACTACAGAGTAGTTTACCCTTGTTTGGAAGTGGGTTGTTTATGTGATAAATGCTACATCATGATCGCTCCGCGTAATTACGATTAGACGTCGACTACTTACCATGAAACTGTCGGACAAGATCGCCGCACACGCCCCTACCCAACCCTTCTATACATTCGAATTCTTCCCTCCACGCACAGATCAGGTACGTTGCATGCGTGAACTTGCACCTTTTTATGTTGAAAGTAAGACAGGGTCTTGACAATCTCATCTCTCGTATATCGCGTCTCTCTGCACTTCATCCCATTGCGATCAGTGTAACATGGGGCGCCGGTGGTTCCACCAAAGACAGAAGTCTGGATCTGGCCGGATTCACGCAGTCCGAGTATGGCCTCGACACTATTCTGCATCTGACCTGTACGAACATGCTTCCTGGCATGCTTGATGACGCTTTGCGCGTGCGTCAGTGGTCTGTCCCTCTCCCGTACCTAACCAAATTCCCAGGAAGCGAAAGAACGGGGTATACGGAACATCCTAGCACTCCGCGGTGGTCAGCCAGTCTCATTTTAAACCAGATATCCAATGTCACATTCTTTTCGCACAGACCCTCCGCGCGGTCAGGAGCACTGGACACCGATTGATTCACGGTTCACATCGGGACTGGATCTGGTCAAATATATACGTTCTTCTCAAGAGTACTCGTCTCACTTCTGCATAGGTGTCGCCGGTAATTGACGTGACCTAGTGTTGAAACGAGAGTAGCAGGAATGCTAATCCACCACCTTTATAGCTTACCCAGAAGGTCACCCAGGAGGTGACACCAACGAAGAAGACACCATCGACATCCTCAAACAGAAAGTGGATGCCGGAGCAGAATTCATTATAACACAATTGTTCTATGATCCGGACCGTTTCATTGAATGGATCCAAAAAGTTCGAAGCAGAGGTTGGTGCCCTCTGGACCATTGAGGCTCTTTCCTCATGACATACAGGCATAACTGCACCCATTATCCCCGGCGTTATGCCTATACAGACATATGCATCCTTCCTCAGAGTCATCAAGTTATGCGGTGCGCAGGTTCCGCCAAATGTTATGGCCGACCTAGACTCGATCCGGGTGAGTCATTCGATCGATTCTCCTGGAAGCTAATCTAGGCACCACGACAGCATGACGATCAACTTGTCAAGGACTATGGTGTTCGCCTCGCCGTTGACATCATACAGCGAATCACCGGATCTGGCCACGTTTCCGGTATTCATTTCTGCACCCTCAACCTTGAAAAGAGTATCCAGCTTGTCCTTGAGAATCTTGGGTGGGCTGGCGGTAGTCCAGTCACCAAGAATAGACTTATTGCTGTAAGGTTACTTTACTCTCTCAGAATTATTCCTTGATTATGAGTCCTGAGATTAGGATTCTCCTTTGTCATCGACTCGCTCTCCACTCCCTAGTTCAGACTTGGTGGTTACTCCGAGCCTTGCAACCACAACTGCTGCGAACGCCTTAACAAGCAAACCGACACTAGACGTGGAGCCTCCCGGACGCGGAGAACTTAACAATGCAGCAACCTGGGATGAGTTCCCAAATGGTCGATTTGGTGACTATAAGAGTCCCGCGTTCGGTACACAAGATCAATGGGGTGGCTTGGGAATCAATGTATGGCCATCATAGTTGTCCTTCATCCATCCCAACTTGAATATCTTCCTAGATTCATGTGGTGCAATCCCAGTGGGGTAGTCCGACCAGCGTGGATGATCTGACCAAGCTTTTCCTGGATTATCTTGACTCCAATATCTCCTCCACACCTTTCTCTGCTTTACCACTGTCTTCCGAATCTGGAACAATTCTTGAGCACTTGAAAAAACTTACCAGCGAAGGGTTATGGACTGTCTGCTCTCAGCCTGCAATCGATAATGTCAGCTCTACTGATGAAGTCTTTGGTTGGGGCCCAAGGAGTGGCTATGTCTTTCAGAAAGGGTTTGTTGAGTTTTTTGCGGAAGAGAAGGTCGTACATCAGATTGAGAAAAAGATCGAAAAGGAAGGGAACGGTTGGATCCATTTTTTTGCAGCAGACTCTCAGGTAAGCTGTGGTTTTCACTTACAATTAATGGCCTGATCATAGTGTACCTCAGGGTGGATGCAGGACTAACATTCCTGAAGACGGGAGAAATGCGGTGACCTGGGGGGTATTTCCCGGTCAGGAGGTGGTACAAACGACCATCATTGAACGAGAATCATTTCTTACATGGAAGGTGCGGGATTACTGATACGGCCGAGTCCAATCAATCTTAACAGCAAACACATTTTGGCGTTTCAGGACGATGCTTTCTCAATATGGGCCGAGTGGGCATCTTTCTACGCCCCTGAGTCCTCCCAGAGAGCATTACTTGACAAGGTGCGGGAGAAACACTGGTTAGTGAGTATAGTGCACCATGATTTTAAGCGCCCGGACGCTCTTTGGTCGTTTCTACTTGATGGTGTGGTCCACTGATAATTTCCTTTCATTCTCTTGGTGCAATATAACAACTTGACTGCTTATGAATATATGAATGTTTCGATTGTGGCTTGATGCGCCCTCTCACTGGCTGGAGTATCCTGATTGAGCAAATACTAGGAGATAGAGTCACAGGACTGTCGGACCTGGGGCTCTCTCCCACTTGTGCAGTATTGTTTCGTTGAACACTCTCGGCGGCACGCTCATTCCACATCACGACAATATGAGTTCATTCATGTATACAGAATACCGTATGTATAATTACATGGATTTCTTGGAACTTCGCAAACCAGCTATATATACGTAAGTCATTGAGAGGGCACTGCGTATCTGGCAGGGATCGGGACTGGCGCCGCGACTGCATACCAATCATATTACTTAATAAGATGGAACCTCATCTTCAAAACTTTCATGTCAATTGCATCGCCGACGCTCATACCCCGCCCCCCTATCGTCCCTCTTGTTCTTCCCAAACCACCCCACATAGGCCCAACTCCTCTGCCCAAAGCCGATCGATACCAGTGGCGTATAAACCATGTCAGAGATCTACAGCGTGAAGCAGACGACTTGTCTGATGAAGAGAACGATCTAGAGGACTGCGTATGTACACATTCACAGCATCTGCTGCATTGTTCATAGCATCAGGAATCAGAATCTACACGTCCGGAACCGCGGCTTCGTATGGTATATTCCAATTGGCAGGCACACCACCCAGCTAGAAGAAAAGAACGATGTACGTGTACACACCTCGTCCAATCTCATTGATTAATATTCGATTCGGCCTGTGTGTACGTGTAGGCAGAGGATGATTCGGAAGGCTCATCTAGTGGCCGCACAGACGAAGGCACAACACCACCCCACGAGGAGAACGAGGACTCTGGACCAGACTTGGATGCCGGCATTGAAGATATGGACGAGGAACAGAACTCGGATCCTGAGGTAGAAGAAGGTATAACAGAGGAATTCGAGGAAGAGCCGTCAGATACGTAGCATTAGAATGATTACACCGTGACCATCTTCAAGTTATCATGCATGTACAACATAGTGTACGTTGCTTTCTAAATTCCTTCCCCACAAGCTTGCCGTGAAGAATTACCACTGTAATCATAAGGTATACATAGCCCTCAACCGAGACAGGGCGAGTCTACCTAGTACTCAGTAGGTGAGAGTCTCGATGATACCGTCTAGAATCCTGATTGCATCCGGCATGTTGAATTTTTCAAACTGCAATGCAGCAGGCACGCTGTCATCATGAACCTGAGAACATTCACAGCGGATGTGGGTGAAACAGATACTCACTCCCAGCCGGTAACTCGTTTCACAGGTGCCTCCAGCCGCAAAAATGCCCTTTTCTGCACTTCCGCTGCAATTTCACCCCCGACACCCCCGGTGTACCCTGCTTCATGAACGACAACCAACCTCCGGGTCCTTTTGACACTCTCCACGACGGTCTCCACATCCCAGGGTAGTATGGTGCGCAAATCTATGAGTTCTACCTTTGCATTCCGTAGCGAGGCAGGAATGAGAGGCTCCAATGATGTGGGTGGAGAACGCAGAATATTGATGGCAGATTCACAGTGGTAGATTGGTGTGCCCCAGGAGAGAAGAGTTAGGTCGGACCCTGAGGTAAGAATCTCGGCACGGGATAAAGGGAGGGCAAAATCATCAATCGGAACTTGCTCGACTGGCAGCTACAGTGTGAGCATAGGAGCAACAGACACCAGAGAGTCGTATAACATTACCTGCAGAACGATATAGAATTTTAGGTTCCATGAAGAGAACAGGATTGGGGTCACGGATTGATGCCAAGAGCAACCCCTTGCATTGAATCGGCGACCTGGGGATGACAATCTGTGACCAAGACGTGCCGTTGCGTCAGCTTCGACGTCGTAAAGGGAGAAGATTGAAATTTGACCTTAAGCCCCGAAGCCCCAACAAAGAAGCCTTCAGGGCTTTGCGAATGGTATAGGCCCCCGTGTCCAACTGCCATCGTTGGCGTACGGATTGTTAGTCCACCAATCGAAAACTGGCCACCCGCGCGGTACCTATACTTGGCTGCCTCGTTCACGATCTGTATTGATGCTGAGGACTGCAAATGAGAGTATTAGTTGCGGCATACCTGGTCAAATGCAGGATAAATGTAGTCTGCAAATTGTATCTCTGCGATGGCTGTGTGTCCCATAGACGCAATTCCGATGCCGAAGCCAGCAATGCCTTGCTCCGTCAAGGGGGTATTAAAGACGCGTTCGCGACCTAATTGTGTATATGTAACTGTGGTCTATCATCATGGATGAGTAAGACCAATGACAACCCTACCGAACTCTTCTGCAAGGCCCTGCAGAGGATACATAAAAGCTGAACAACATTTGAAAACGTAGGAACCGTACCATGGTGCAACGGAATACACCCCCAAATGCAACATCCTCTCCGAAGACTACAGCGGTATCGTCTTTTGCGAGTGCAATGCTGCAAGCTTGTCAGCAATACAGACGGACAAAGTGGCCCACCATACCTGAGCGCGTCTCTTACAGCTTGATACATGTTCATCTTCCTTGTTTCGCGACCTCCCACCATAGATCGCATAGTACCGGAATCATCTTCGTCGGTCCACTTCAAACCCGGTGTACGGAGGGCGGTTTCCCGACTGGAGCGGAGGAGCTGCGAGGATGCTACGGAGGTGAGGTGGCCACTTGCTGGTGGCGGCTCAACCGTAGTGTTAGTTGAATTCCATCGCCAAGAACGCTGCGTCTGTCTAATGTCAGAGGCAGAGCTGAGCAAGATATACTGACGGAACATACGACTGTAGACAGACGGGTGAGAGGACGGAGAACCGAAGGACTAGCGATGAACATGGTCAATGACAAGTGATTATGTGCAAGATCCGAGTCCTCACCTGATAGCCGCTGGGCACCGTGCGGACTGTTCTTATGTTCCTACCGAATCCGCCGTGTCATTCTATTGTAAGTAGAGCCTCTTCACTGGTGAAACTTAGAAAGCCGTCGAGGTTCATCGCACGGTCACTGGCAGTATAATACATAGTATACTGACGTTCTCGCGGTCAGATTCCACGACGCCAGCGGCAGCGATGGAGAACGATAGCGCATTCGTGGCCCCGGAAGGCGTGTACTCCGTCACAGAAGAGCACAAGCCACCCACTGTCCCAGCACTGTCGGGTACCACTCAGCTATACCCCACACAGCTCTCCACCGTCACTGTCCACTTCAACCACTCAAAACATGTGAGCTCGCCGGGTTTGGCGCAGTTGCTCGGCGCGAACCTCAACAAGGATTTGCGTAGAGACAGAGAGCGAGAAAAAGAAAAGGACAGAGACAAGGAAAAACAGCAGCCAGACGATCGCAGTTTGTCCTCCAGCGACACCCCGGATGACAACTTCACCCCACCAGACGTAACATCGCCTCAAACGACTACTGCACAAGATCTAGCCGTGTGCCAAGAACATCACCACAAGCTCTTTGCGCACCCATCCGTCTCTGGGAAGAAGAAATCCAGCTCTTCCAAACCGAAGCATAACATGCGCACGACTTCATCTACTTTCATAACGCGCATGCAGAGCGTGGAGGGACTGAATAAGATTCTTGCCAGCAAACAGGGCGAGGTGACGTTCATGTTCTACAACTCTGGTAAAACCTTTCTCTGGTACGAAGTTGGCATTAAAGCCAAGGTGTGCACGCACGTGCTAAACTTGGTCCACAACAATGCTAATGATTAAGCAACAGGACCCCCTTACAAGAATCAGTTTTTCCGCATATCCGACCTGTCACGACGTGAATAGCCTCACTGCTTCACCCGAGAGACTTGATGTTGTCATTGGGTTCCATACGGGTGATCTAGTCTGGTTTGGTATGTCATGGCTTGTCATTCTCTGGACGTGTCTGCTGAGGTATTACTTCATAGATCCCATAGCTGGACGATATGGCCGTCTTAACAAACAGGTATGACTCCACAGGACCACGTCATTCGTCGCTCACGTTGGTTTTCGAGGGGTCTATTTCTTCTTCCCCTTGTACTGCAGTGCGCTGGGTTCCCGCGTCTTCCACCCTCTTTCTCGTTTCCCATGCAGATGGCACGATAATTGTGTATGACAAGGAACGAGATGATGGGGTGTTCAGCGCGACAGTCCCCGCTACTCAAACATCAACTTTGACTTTCCCGCGATCCAGTCCACATTCGTTTCAGAATCAGTCACAGCCAGCAGGGGAATGGGATCCGTTGACAACCATATATGTTACCGTGCCTCCATGGCACCCCGAAGCCAACGTGAGTGGAGGGGCGAGAGCAGATAAGGGGGTTGCCAAAAATCCCGTCAGCCATTGGAGGCTGAGTAAACGCGCTGTTGTGGGTGCGTGCTTGATCCGTAAGCTTGTGAGCCCATTGAACCTTTCATGCATAGATTTTGCGTTCTCTCCCGATGTTAAGCATGTCGCCGCTATATCGGAGGACGGTTGTCTAAGAGTGATCGACGCATTTGCTGAACAGTGAGTGGTACACTTTTTGTATTTCTTTCTTTTGACAACATCCCAGACTTGTTGATTGTTATGCGTCATACTTCGGCGCGTTGACATCTGTCGCGTGGTCACCCGATGGTCGGCTCATCCTGGTATGGTGTTTTCTCCGTGTCACCATCGCTCACCTTATCTGACAACTGTCTCGCAGACAGGCGGACAAGATGACCTCTTGACAATATTTTCCCCGTGGGAACAACGTGTGGTCGCTAGATGCCAAGGACACTCATCTTTTGTATCTGCTGTAGCATTTGATGCATCCAAATGTGACGGACGGACATACCGGTTTGGCAGCGTCGGAGAGGACAACAAACTGATATTGGTCTGCTTGTGTCCCATGTTATTTGAGCACTGATTTTAATCTTATTACAGTGGGATTTTTCCAGTAGCGCGTTACACAGACCGAAACTTCAGCATGGTCATCATCCGCGTGTTTCGGTGGCATCCAGTATTTCACTGGCTGCGGCATATCGTCGTGGGACTGCCTCAACCACACAACTTCCAACACCGCGATACCATCATGCACCATCCAGAAACGAGGTATCTGCAGTCCAGCCAGTTTTGGTATGCTATCAGTCGTCGATTATCTTCGTTTGCTTTACTAAACGTGCGCTTCACTCAGGTTAAACATATCGAGGCCGATATGCTAAGCTCCCTGACGTTCATCCCCCGCGCGCTACTTACAGCAACAAGATACGGCCACGTGAGGATGTGGGTCCGGCCCCTTGTGACACCTGGGAACCCGCGTCGACGAACACACGGGAGGCAGGCGCTCTCAATATCGGACCTGCAGGATGTCAGTTAAGTCTTAAACTTTATAGTAGACACAAGGATGCAAGAATTAAGTTATACATATGTTGCGACTGTATGTGCTTAGGATGCTTTGTTCAACGCTTAAACGTTCATGTTTGTTCTTGCGTGACTCATGTATGATGAGCTCTAGCTATTTGACATTAGCTATTTTGCCTCATGATAACCACAGGCCCCTTTCGAGGCGATCAGTCTAGCACTATCAATGCCCGGGAAAGGCAGGACCCAGTGGTACGGTAGCGCTTTGAGATCCACGGCTCGTTCTCGAAAATGGTCCCTCATTTTATGAGTCTCGACAACTTTTAACTACATAACAGTTATTTGAGTTGCTATAGTGCGTGTCGATAAAGGCAAAGTCCATGACGAAGTACTTTAAAGGGAGGCATTGCAGACTGAGCATGTTGTATGGGAGGTCGCAGGAACGATGGTGACGACATGTGGAACGTGGGTGTGAACACTAGAGGGCAAACACGGTTTCTCACTGAGCAGTGACCCGAACAGCCCACCTCTCGATCCACCCGCGACGCACGAGTGCAGCCTCAAGGGCCACTAGGAACATGTCCCGACGCCATGCCTTAATACCAAGATTCTTCACCCTCATCTCGCGGATCTTCTCCCCAGAGGACAACTTGTACACATGACGCAGTGCACGTTCATAGTCAGCCGAAACGTTTGAAAGCGAGTCGACAACCAGATTGGGGCTGTATGAAGCACGGACTTGTTCGAGGACAGAGACGAGGGACCGCGGCCGGCGACGTGAACGCTCGGAAATGATGAACGGAATAGCGGAAGTAATTTGCGCCGTGCTTAACATTCGAAGAGACGGGGAGAAGGTCGTAAATTCCAGTGTAACCTTGCAACCCGCATTTAAGGAGGGAATTATGTCGTGAGGAAGAGAGTCGAGACAGAGCAGAGGATTCGAGGTCGACGAAATTGAAGCAAAAGGACTCAAGGATAGACCCAGAGGACTTGGGTTGGCAGCGGACATATTGCCGTGCAACCAATCGGACTCCCCTGACATATATCCTGGCGAACGTAACGATGAATAATCTAGGATGTAGTGGACGCATACTCGAACTACCGCATATACACACCTGACTTGGACTGCCCGATCGGTGTCCCCTGTGTAACTCAGATGTCTGGTAGATAATAGATGGTACGAACCTTGGCAAGCATCCACCACTGGAAACAATTAATCCACCACTTCCACCCAATATTTATGCGTATGGTATGTCCATTTACAGTTGCCCCCGAACCTATGAGATCTGCCAAGTCGTTGATTGGATTGCAAAATTCTATAATTCCGTTGATCGTATCCTCCATAATCACCTCTAGGGGAATGTCGATGCGTGAACGGAGAATTCTCGCAAATTCGATGTAGCGACTCGGCCAGAGTGAGCACGTCGGTACTATGACGGTGAGAAGAGCTCGGAGAGCAGCTCTGGTGTGAATGTGGCCTTCCTTTCGAAGTCGCAAGAATCCCAAGAAATATATCAAAATGAAGACAGGAAAAAGGCACCATGAAAGGGCTGGCGTGGTATACTTGAAATTGACCCCGGGGAAGTCAAGACGAGAGCAAAGGACATTCAAGATCTCCCAGAATGCAATGCCACTGCCTCTGGTCATACTTGGAACTGTGGTTCGTGAATTTGTCGCTGGCCGGCCCACAGGAATCGAAAGTAAGTTCGGAGTAGTTTGGGTACGCATGTTATCATTATGAAATCTAGTGGACTGTAAATCCGAAATCTTATTACATAAAGGTGGTAGGCACACCAAAAAAAACGACGCCAGCAGGATTCGAACCTGCGCACTCAAAGAGTAACAGATATCGCGTGCCATTCGAATCTGTCGCCGTAACCACTTGGCTATAGCGCCTTGAGAGCCTCTACCAAGACAGATCATAATGGGAAAAAGGTGATAATTTTCCACTTTTGGTAACCCTAATAAGGTTTGCCGGCCTCGGAGTCGGACTTCAAGCAATAATTACATTTACTCTAGTTCAATTCCAGCAGGCTGCAGCTTCAACTTCTTCTCGTTGAAGAGAGCCATGGATCGGTTTGTTTCTGTCATTTTCTAGTTCTTCACTGTTAATACCTTCTCGCTCTTAGTCTGGAAATCAATATTCGGCAACGCATTCTATCTGACCTGGCTGCGCACGAGCCAGACGCCGAAGATGACTTCTTGAGTATTCAACACCTCGTTCAGTCTAAAGCTCAGATACCTCTACAAGATAATATCAAGTCAAGTAATGGAATATCTAACACAAACGCGAGCAAAAGGATATACATGGTACGGACACTGACTGTTGTATTTCCAATCTCCCATTCTCTGATCTCCTTACAAGACGGAAGCACGGGCACATTGTAATATTGCATTCGGAGACATGGTTGTAAACTTTTCTGAGAAGCATGTTCGAGACGAAGTTGATACACTCATCACGGTTCTCGTTGGCGTCTTGGATGACGCGCCTCACATTGACTACGACCAATCCCTGTCCTGGGACGGTGAGGATGTTTACCATTGTACCGCTCTATTCTGATTTTCCTCTTATAGAATGGGCACTCCCGGATCAGCTTGTCTACTCGACTGTTGCTGCTATCCTACGAGTTTGTTCCACTCATCCGGATCGAGTGGACCAGGCAGTCGATGCTATTCTATGCTTTGTTGCTCAAGTAGTGCAGAAGCTCCCGACAGCAAGCCGTGAGTATTCTTGAGTGTTTTAGATTTGAAATCACCAATTGAAATCCGTTAGCGCTTGAGGTCCTGACGCAGTTAACTCCTTCTGTACACGGCCTCTACCGTTCCATTACCTCAGTGCTCTTTCCTTGGACGGTAACTCAGTGGCAGCTTCTATCTCATGCTCTTGCCGGCTTAGTCCAAGATCCCATTCTTGAACGCATCAACCGATTCCTCCTCGATATTCATCAAGAAGCAGAGGCGAATCCGGACACATCTGAGACCTTTTATTTTTGTCATACCTTCATCACACGCTACATCAGCTTCGGGAGACCTTTGAGCGGGTATTTTATCGTGTGCTGTGTCATGGAGTTACAATGGACTGTGCTCGCACAAGCTCTTGTTGGGGTCTCGGCGGAGGGTGTCCACTGTCGAGGGCCGTTGAAGGAAGCTGCTGCTGCTAACAAGGCTTGGTTGAGTCTGATGAAAAGGGCCGCGAAGAAGTTGCCTATGGAAGATGGAGTAACAAAAGATACCTTGAATTCCACCATAAGGGGATCCTTGCAATGCTTCGAGGATCTTTTGGTGCAGATACAGGGTATGGATATTGAACCTCCCATTGATACATATGCATGGGAGACGATGTCTGAAAGCTTGGTGAGTTCCGTTTCCGCAACGGGACGCATGGATGAACTACCATACTTTGCAGAAATTGGCGTCCATATGTTCGGTTGCTTCGGGAGAACTTGACCCTGACCTTTATGCGTGCCTCGGTTTACTTCTGAGCGACAAGACCCCAATAATGGACAACTTGGTTCAGGAAGCAGCTCTCAAAGCAATGACTGTGCTTGTCCAGAGCTTCCCAGAAATTGCGAAGGAGCTGGTACACCACCTACGTCGTTTTGTAACTTCTCCTCTTCCGATATTCGAATTTGCTTTCAATACCGAGAAACGCTCTCCGCCACCATTTACGGCCGCAGCAAAATGCTTCGGTTTGTGCATTAAGGTGGGTCTCTTGTTCAAGATTATGGGAAATCACTGACTGATTTCGTTGGAAAGCTGGCACCAGGAGAAGATTCTGTCATGTCTAACATGTATTCACTCTTAAACTACATTGCTTCAACGAGTCAGGAGATTTTCGAGTCTTCGCAGCAACTTTTGCATAATCCGCTTTACACCCCTCCTTTGACGTCTTCCACTGATCGGCTCACCTTCCAGAGTGAAGACGTAGGTCTTCGGGGTCGTTCCGATGATGAAAAACGTCTTATTGGCATTACTACAATATCCATCGTGACGCGGCTTGCTCTAGAATTTGACAACGAAGAGGTGACGAAACTTACAATTTCTATGCTGTTGCAAAGGCTTCGCGTGGCGGAACCCGCGGTCCAGGCAGCCATCGCGTACAACTTGGTAGACTTGGCCTTGGTTGCTCCCGAGGATGCCTTCGTGGATATCATCCGTGCGTTTTCGGCCATCAATCGCACAGCAAATCCGGAAGATCCCAGGTTCTCTAACAATATGGTAGGTTAAATCTTTCTGCGAAGACTCAGTGCCCACCACCCCTGATATGATTAGGTATTGGCAGCACAGACTAGACTTGCTCGAGAAATCGATAGAAGACCTGATCTCTACTACGTGTACTTGGAAGAGCTCCTTACCCTCTTCTCCGACAAAGGTGTGGAGATTCAAAACACGGCTGCCGCGGGACATAACGGGAAGGTTGGCTGTTCTCTTCCGTCTACTGGTACTGTCATTAACGACGAAGGAATCCACCAGACTGAAGAGATGATAGAACAGCTCGCTTCACTTCTTCTTCCCATTGAAGCCCTCCTGGATCACGCCGACTTCGCCCCTCACCTCCATGCTACCTCCGAGTTGACCAATTCGTTCCGAGCCTTGTGGTTCTTATGTGTTCTTTTTCATTTTACTATTTCCGGAGAGGAGGAGAGAGAGAAAAGTGCCATGACGTGGCTATTGCCTGCGCTTGCAAGGATCGCGATAAAAACGCCATGCTTAGTCCTCGAGAACGTATCGGACGCGGTGAGTGATTTGGAGTATCGTACGGTTGTAAGACACGAGTACGCCCATTCGGTATGGTTTTCACCAGCTCCATGACGCTGAAATGTTGATCAACTACAAGGTCCTGGCAAGGCACCGCGCTTATCTTACGCGCCATATTTCCTCGAATGCGGGCGACCTACCGTCATTAACAACTGGTCAAGTCATTTTCGTGTTGACTATGCATGACATGGAGACGATGCGCTCTGCGGCTGGATTGCCTTCCTCCTTGGTTTCCTACTTCATCAATCCAAGTTTGAACGAACAAAACGGTCTGAATGTCTGCATGAATGCTGTCGCCGACACTGTATGCTCCTCTTTTCATTGACGCTGGGAGAAGCTAATGGAGGGAACAGGTTATCCGAGGGTGCAGCGCAGATCTCAACACCCAGGCTGCGGAGCAAGCACTTCCGTATCACCTTTCCTCAGAACTGTGCAATTTGCTTGTGGCCAGTACCCACCGCATTGCGCGTGCTCGCGAAGTCGCGTCGAGGTACCTCAATCATTTGATCACCTCATTCCCGTCGTTGATGTGCGACGCAACCCTTGTCTACGCTATCCTTGAGTGTCTTACCCTCTTGAGACGTGCGTGTGAGAATGAATACCTTGACGAGGTTTGTATCGTTTCCCGTTCAAAGGTTCTGCGCTCTCACATTCCTATTGTAGTACAATCCTATATATGAATTTCACTCCGAACGCACGGGTATACGTCTGCAGTTGACAGATGATTACAAAGTCAGAAGTGATATTCTCCGGCAGTTGCAGCGACATGCAAGCAATTGGTTCGAGCTTGCTTTGAGCCGCGCACCGATAGAACTGCAGTCAACTCTCCAGGTATTTTTCCCAAAAATCCTGACGTGCAGAACACAAGTATAATGACGGCTTAACAGAAATACCTTGCTGCAACACAATCTCTCGCTGGTTCAGACACATCTGGACTAGGTGCATCTGTGGCAGAAAAATTTGCCACAGCCTTCGGGCCACCACATCGACAATTAAGTAAGCGATGTTGCGGTCGGAAACCGGGTTTCTGACATCTTCCAGCTTCACTTCGTTCCCTATCTAACTGGGAATATGACCGCGCAAAAGTACTTGCGAGCCAACTTGCTAGTAAAAGCTATTTTGCGGGTGAAGCAGCGGGCCTGCGGCTGGCTAGTCGAGAAGGCAGGTGATTTCGCACGAGTGAAAGCAGTAGCTTATGTACGTTGATGTGCAGCGCAAGACGTCTTGGACAAGGTTCCTCCCCAAAATGCAACTCTCACTGACGTCTTGGCACTAAAGGAAAAGATGGAGGATACCATGAGCGCTATCTTAGAGAAGACTAGTACATTGACTGTCCAAGACCTCAAACGCCTGTTGTTTCGTTGCGCAGCGACTCTTATAGCGATGGATAAGGTACCTGCTAGCATTATCGTTATGAAATCCTTTGGCTGACGGCTGGCAGTGCGAGTATACACTCCTGCATTACCTCGTCACTCTACCGTTTGAGGTATTCACGCCGTCTGCCATAGCTACTGGTATCGAGGTTTGGACGTGGGTAATAGCGGAGAAGCCTGCTGCCGAGGTTGTCCTGATAGGCGAGATTTTGGCGGCTTGGTTTGCCACTGTAAGAGGCAGAAAGGGGGTCTTTTCGCAATGCCTAAAGTCAGGACTTTAAACTGGATTCTATCATAATTTCTGCAGTAACCCACGTCCCCCACAGTTACGATGATCCATTCTACCATCCAATAGGATACAGCCCCACAGACAAGGAGGAAATCGATAGTGCAACCTCACACGCCCGACGTCTTCTTCTGCCACATACCCTTATCCTGCAGATGTTATTCAGTCGGTTACAAGCTGCTCGGTATCGTCGATCAACAGTTATATTTCTCTTGCAACAGCTTGTCTTACGATCCACCCACGCCCACAAGCTATTCAGGTGCGTTACACATTAGAACACGTTGGATCGTCCGCCAACTCTGCTTCAGCACACACCCGCTTGCTCGCGAATTGCGCTATTCTTTCCTTCTGTTTGGTTTCGAGACATTGAAGAGCTCGAATTTAGATGTTTTTTCCGAGTGTACGATGCGCGAAAACCTTTATCGCACAGCATACGCATGGTTTGCGGTTCGACCCCAGTAAGTAACTCTATTGGTCTGGAACTTTAGTTGTTCAGCGTGTTCCTAAGATGGTCGTTTGGGGCGAATCGTGTTCAAGTGGATGCTGATATCAAAGTCCTCTCGGAATTCCTTGGGCATCTTCAGACTGACTCGATCCGAGCTCTTCTTTCGTTATCCAGCCTACCCCCTGCTCAATCAGTCACAAGGAACTCGCGTGTGTAGAAACTATCGCCTTACGTGGTTCGAACTAACTCTTAACAGTCTACCAAACCCGTCTTAAGAACATCAACCTTCCGCTCCGACTACTCGTGGAAAATGAGATATGTCGGCTCACAGTGTGGGCAAATCCTATGAATGACACGAGTAGGGGACATGATCACCCTGGTACTCTTGAACGAACGATACCGGAGGTGAGCAACTCAATCGAGTTCGAATACCTAATTCATGCCTGGGTAGAGCAACTGGCCCGTGGTCGCACGGGGTGTGTGGGAGATAGATCCAGCTATAGCCATCCATATGATGGAACGCTTCAAGAGTCCCGCAGCACATGCTGAGGTTCAGAAGCTTGTTCGCGCGAACCCCGCTGTCGTTATGCATACCCCTGAAGGTCTACGCTATCTAATTGATGATACTATGCGTGTGATTCAGAGGAGAGAGCTAAAGGTCCTGCCTTTCTGTGCGAAGTCCTAGCGCTAAACTGATGGTGTTTGGCAGCACATCCTGCTCTGGGCTCCCGTCCCACCGGTAATCGCTGTCACCTTTTTCGAGAAAAAACACAACAATGATCCTTACTTGCTTCAATATGCTCACCGTGTTCTCAAAGAACACCCGGTTGACTTAACATTTTTCTTCGTGCCGCAAGTTGTCCAGGCACTACGATTCGATGACTTCGGTGAGCTCATTCTATATGACGAAGAGTTACAGAAACAAAATACACTGTAGGTTATATTGCCAGATTTATTCTTGAAACCGCGATGATATCGCAGCTGTTCTGTCATCAAATCATCTGGAATATGAGGGCAAACTGCTTCAAGGACGACGCAGCAGAAATAGTACGTCCACTAGGCGTAGTATGGGCAATGTTTGAAAGTCAGCTTTTCCAGGAAGATCCGATGAAACCAGTCCTTGATAAGATGACCAACCTAGTGGTCAAATCATTATCAGGGGAGGCGAGGTCATTTTATGACAGAGAGTTCAGGTTTTTCCATGAAGTTACGTCGATATCGGGAAAGCTGAGGCCGTATATAAAGAGACCTAAACCCGAAAAGAAAGCGAGTTTTTTTTTTTGGTAATTTGACATGATCTAACCCTTTCCAGGCAAAGATCGACGAAGAGATGGCCAAAATTCGTGTCGACGTTGGTGTTTATCTTCCCAGCAACCCGGATGGGAAGGTCGTCGACATCGACAAACTGTCCGGCCGCCCGTTACAGAGTCATGCCAAGGTTAATCTTGTTCACAGAGTGATACAGTCAGCTAAATAATCATCCTCCCAGGCCCCTTTTATGGCTACATTTAAAGTGAGGAAAGAACGTATTGTAATAGAAACAGATCCCGAGGCCTTGCTGGCTGCTTCTGGCGTCGAGAAACGTGAAGAATTTGACGTTTGGCAGCAAGCTATTTTCAAAGTAGGCGATGACTGTCGCCAGGATGTCCTTGCACTTCAGATTATCGCGATGTTTAAGAACGTCTTCACCAGCGTCGGTCTGACCTTGTACCTCTATCCGTATAGAGTTACAGCCACCGCTCCTGGGGTAAGGTTTGCTTTGCTTGAGTTGATTCGATCCGTTTATTGGGCTATATAGTGCGGCGTGATCGACGTGGTACCGAACGCCACCTCGCGGGATGAAATGGGTCGCGCCAAAGTCAACGACCTGCTCGATTTTTTCGTTTCCAAGTATGGAGGAGAAGAAACCGTCGCTTTTCAGAGAGCTCGTCTTAACTTTATCCAGTCCATGGCAGCGTACTCTGTGGCATGCTATATTTTGCAGATCAAGGACCGACACAATGGCAACATCATGATCGATGGCGAAGGACACATCGTACACATAGGTGGGCTTCACGTGAAGTGACAGTATCATGCCGCTTACCATACTTGCGTCAAGACTTTGGCTTCCTGTTCGACATAGATAAGTCTGTCGTTTTATATTTTGCCACCCCAATGCTGACATGGTTTGATTCGCGATATTTACGGCCCGGAGTGAGTATTCTCAGATACGAAGAGTTATTGTTGGTTCATTCTCGTGACACAGGGTGTCAAATTCGAGCCTAGCTCCTTCAAACTCAATCACGAAATGGTTATTTTGATGGGCGGCCGACATTCTCAAGGATACCAGCTCTTCCAGCAACTAACCGTTAAGGCCTTCCTTGCTCTACGACCTCACGCAGATCAACTGGTCAGCACAGTGCAGCTAATGCTCGGCACAGGTCTGCCTTCTTTCAAGGGGGAAGTAACTATTAAACGGCTGAAGGATCGGTTCGTTCTGGGATTAAGCGAGCGTCATGCTGCGGACTGGATGATGAGTATCATACGGAACGCTCATGAGAATATCAGGAGTACCGCGTATGATGAATTTCAACGAGTGAGCCATCTTGAATTGTACAATCCTACTTCGCTGACCAATAACACAGATTCAGAATGGTTCGTCCGCTTGCATTCTGGGCAGACGTCTATCCTTATACTTTCTTTTTGTGCAGGCATACCCTATAAGTGAAGTTGCACCGTCATCCTGCTCGCGGGCTGCACGGTTCGGCGTCGATGGGGAATTGACATGTCTACTGTGGTATCCCAGACTAGCACTGCTGGTACTCCGTAGGGTCCTCGTACTGTCTAGTTCAATGTCCATCATGATAGTTTGATCTGCAATGTCAATGCTCCACGTGGTCTACCTTGGGAGTATACTGCAGTACTGTTGTTCTCTTTGTAACAAGTGTTACGTGACTCGAGCGATCTGCGTCCCCCCGAACAGGAAAGACACCCACAACGATCAACCTGCCGCGAATGATTATCGATGCAATGAATTCGTTATATTCGGAACTCATCGACATCCACGAGCAGCGTAGTATCTCGTCTCAGCCGCCCTACGGTCGTAATCATGGAATTTTATATCAGAAACGTCGATTTCAAGGCCGATGAATGGGAAATAACGACAGCGATCGCGGGTCAGGTTCTCCACAAATGCCCTGGGTTATTTATCACCGATCCAGATGAACGTCTACCTAATTTCAAGGTTCGACTGAACAAGAGCCAAG
Organism: Boletus piedmontensis; assembly: GCA_038092855.1. Taxonomy (NCBI): domain Eukaryota; kingdom Fungi; phylum Basidiomycota; class Agaricomycetes; order Boletales; family Boletaceae; genus Boletus; species Boletus piedmontensis. The sequence continues at coordinate 21,212 of JBBPRD010000116.1, forward strand.
CAGGGGGAGTACAGAACGACGGCACTGGAACATTCACGTTGACGAAATTTCTGGGGCACAAGTTCAAGCTCCT
>JBBPRD010000117.1:0-21250 GCA_038092855.1 Boletus piedmontensis
GGCGAGAGGGCACTTACGGAGGTATGTGCACAAAGGCAAGTGCACTTCGCTGCTCCGGCTGTCCCCAGACCGTATCCATCTTCTCTGTCTCGTTTTTAATCCATTCAGCGACACTCGAGTCTACCCAGTCTGGCATGTGAGTGCCATTCGTGTAAAGGCCGCCTGAGACTCGCGTGAGCACCTATTGAGCACCCACATTGCCCAACACGAACGCATACCTCGCGAGTCAAAGAACCATAGTATCAGCGCAGGACTGTGATCTGGAAAACAGCGCTGCTATGGAGGTTCGTGAAGAACGGTCGATGCTGGCCCACCTGTAACCTTCTGGTAGATGGGAACCCAGTAATTTCCCGGTCCACCCGCGCCACCTACTCCAGGGGGAGAAAACCGTGTATAGCTCAAGGGGGATAGCGCTATTTCTCGAACGATCTCATCAACGCGCGTAATGTTGATGTCGCTGTCGTGATTCTGTAGGTAAAGAGGTCGGCGTGAGAAAAGACGAGTAAAAATACAAAGTACTGACCCCTGAGGTAGATGAAAAGGGGACCTTCGCCACATTCAATGGGTGCACAATGGAGTTAATCAGATTTGTAGCATTCTCGCGGAATGTATCTATTTTGAACTTTGATGGGTCCTTGAAATCGATGAACAAACGACATGAGTGACTCACCTTCTCCCGTGACAAGGTCCCCGTTAATCACCCTGGCAAACAATAGTCAGCGCCTTCTGATGAGCATGGAAGAAACCGCGTCAGCACCATACACATAATCAGGTGTCTCAATGTTCAACAGCACCTCCATCAACACAGTCGTGTTAGTGTCTTGCTCTGGCCCCCACGAGTCCCAAGGATTCTCTCCGAAATGAACGTCAGAGAAAACGGTCAACTTGAAGGAACCATCTTCGTTGAAGCTGATTCGAGGTTTGTCAGGGTAGGGGTCAAGCTCAAAAGCTCTCAGTAGGATCTGGTCACGTAAGGAGTTCGGCGGGGGCGAATGATTCAATTGAGCACTGTCGCCGGGAAGACCTGCGCGGTGGATCGCGTACGCGTAGATACCAGGAACGAGGTAGGACACCACCGCAAGTCGCATGGTTGATACTTGCTCCCCACAGCATCGTTGCCAATGAGACTATAAATGATACGCATGGTTCCAAGTTCGCACACTTCCAGAAGAGGATCCGTGAGGGTACCTGCCAGGTTCCTCGGGGTCCTAGTCTACTAGCTGAGTAAATGTCCATTAGATCCTTGGGCAACTAGTTTGCACAGTAAAGACAGATCCGGGATCGCTGTGTATATGCGGGTTGTCCGCGCGACCAACGTGTCTTGGAGTGCAACAGAGTGGTCATGGCCGTCACAGGGAAAGGACTAGTGAGCTCGTACTCCTTTCACGTTCTTATACATGTTGCAAGTCGCTGTGAACGTGCCAGTGTGCCCTAGTAGAGCATATCAGGTAGATTCGAGTCCAGCGTGTTAAACAAAGTTCCACAGGCCTTGCTGACCGGTAAAACGACAACATACGAGAGTACCATTCGCCCCTGCTAGCATCCAAGAATGACCTGTGCCATAAATCAAGGGTTAAAAGCGTCCAGTATGTTTCACTCGTGTTCTCGAATGCGTGAACAGTGTTACGCTCGAGCAACTAACGATTGAACATACGAGCAACACATGGAGCTTGAGGGAGGCTACTGCACGTGAAAAGGACCAGCCGATGCTGATCATAGGACGGAGTAATTCAGGGCCATACAAACAAATATGGAAGACGAAACAATTCGGTACACCCGCGGATCGTTTGGTACACCAGGATTCGAGTGTATAGTATAGCAGGTTTAATACAATACAGAATCTATCAATTAAGAGGGCCGAAAACAAGCTGAAACTTTGGGCATTTCACGAGGACTACACGTACGAAGGGGAAAGCGAGTGACAACGGACAAGGAAAGTGAGAGTGTCAGTTATCTTGTGGGGCTTCTTCTTCTACCTTGATCTTCTTAGAGCTTGGTCCATCTTGGTCAACGAGGACAGCAGATTCGTCGGATTCTTCGGTTGCTTCTCGTCTCTTTGCATGAAAGAAGTGTTGCCTCGTTTCGTGTGCCCAGTCCGTGACGCCAGAAGGGCCTTCGTGAGTGACGAGCACTCCGAGACGCATGGTCCAGTAGACGAAGACGACGATCGCCGTTATGAAACTCGCCGCAATCAAAAGCGACCATAGCATAAAGACCAAACAAGCCACTGTATGTCCGGTACACAATCAGACGAAGGCGATTCGATCGAGGTGAGTATTTGCGTACCGAAAATGGCCTCGATGGTAATGAATGCAATTGCTGCGGAAATGAGCGCAACGAACACGATGGAGGAAAAGGTGAATACGGTAAGACCGCTGCGCAAAGAGTCACGAGTGAATTGCATGTTCAACGAATGCGTCAACGTACACGAATGATAACAAAGGGAGCACAGAAAGACCAGCGAAGACGGAAAGGAAGGTCTGTGGAAGTGTTCGGAACCTTTATGTATGCACAAGGGGAAGAGATACCATTTTGATGGGGTTTTCCTTGAATTTAAGAGAAGCATAACTTAAGAGGGGTTGGGCGTAGTCCTGCTCAATCCTATCGATGAAAGGGTAACGGCTGTTATGAAGGCAGATGCTGAGCGAAAAGAAGGACACTTGCAGGTCGGCATACTGTCTGACGACAGCGGCACTTCTCTGGAAGTAGCTTGAAAGGCTCTCTGCCACGCCATCGGTCGTCGTTTGGTTCGTGTTCCCGTTCATATCGTTGGTCATGATCAATATCACGGTATGAAGACGAGGAGGCAGTGAAACAATGGGCAATTCATTCGGCCAATAAATATCACGTGCGCATATACATAGGCCTTTATCGTATCCACATCCATCGCTCACTGCGCCGTCAAGATGAGTGGGCGGAAGCTCAACCCCGACGAGCTCAGGCTCCATCAGGCGGCCCTTGCAACAAACGACAAGGTCTGGCCTCAATTTCCATCGTTCAGCAGACAGTTGCTCACGAGAGCGATAGACATTATCCATCAAGGATGCCGAAAAACTCATAGTAAATGGAAGTGCCCGCACTGCTGCGATCAACTTTTTGCTCGGTGCGGTGCGTCATTATCTGCCGCAAATCTTTCATGAGGGATGACAAGTTGGTAGGGCATGCTCAAAGTCATGACGAGCTCCGGCGGAGTCACCGCCTTCCGTGCCGTGATGAAGAAGGAGATAGATGTGTGCGTTCTCAAAGGCCCTTTTATTTGAATGTCTTGACATGGATGTATTTCTTTCTATAGGAAAAAAGATATGAGCGGCGAAGAGGCCATGGTGCTCAGTCATATCCAAGCTTCGGGAAACGAAGGCATGCTCGCTCTCAATCACACATATACAGGGGCTCACACACCTGACAGGCATTTGGACCAAGCACCTCAAAGCTAAAACCGAACTGCATCAAACTGTGATCGACCGCTGCCTAAAATCTCTCGTTCAGAAGCAGCTCGTAAAATCAATCAAAGCCGTACGCGTATGTCCTATCTTGTTCTCCGTCTGGTCAATTTGACACATGTTCGTCTCTCACCAAGCATCCAACTCGGAAAATATACATGCTTGCGCACCTCGAACCGTCTGTGGAGTTGACGGGCGGTCCTTGGTACACGGACAATGAACTCGACACCGAATTCATCAAGCTTCTGTCGACTGCTTGTCTACATTATATACGCGATCGTGTGCGTACACTGCGATTTTCTTACAACCTTGGAAACCCCTCAAGATAAACACACTAGACATTTCCGAAACAATCAGGAAAGCACTCTTCCCACAGCCAGCAACGTCTCTATGCGATAGGTGCCGCACCCTCTTATCCGTCTGCACAGCAGATACAACACTTTTTGAGCAAAAGCAAAATAACGGAAACAGAACTCGGTGTCGAACATGTAGAGATGCTTCTTCGTGTTCTCGAGCTCGATGGGGAGATTGAAAAGGTATTAATTAGCACCATCGCGTTTCCACAGCATTGCTTATGGTGGTGCAGATACCCGTCTTCGCAGCCTCTGCATGGGATTCCAAGGCACAATCTGATGTTGACCCTAGTTCGAGCTCCGAAGTGAGTGACGAGGAACGCTCGGGCGCCAAGAAACACAAGCAGGGTTCATCCAAGAATAAGAGCAAGGGATCCACCAAGCGGAAGCGACGGGCGGAGGACACCGATGACAGTGATTCTGACGAAGAACATTCGAATAACAAGAAAAAACGCTCGCGGAAAGATGATGATAGTGATGAGGGTACGGATGGGCTAAAGTTGAAGAAGAAACGCAAGCACAAACCAACGAAGGATGACTCAGATTCAAATGCAGATTCGGAAGAGTCGGAGGAAGAAAGTCATAGGAAAAAGAAGCGGAAAGGAAAGCTGAAGAAACGCGATAGTTCACCCTCGGAAAGTTCAGAAGAAACAGCGCCGGAGGACGAGGCTGAAAGACCTTGCTATAAATCAAGATCATCCTCCAAAAAAGCGTCAACCTCAAAGGTTTCGGTAAAACGCCAGAAATCGCCTTCCCCGGTTTTGAACGAGATACCCACTGGAGGTGCTTTCGTCTATCGGGCAATCAGGCAAGAGCGGGTGGCGCTTGGGTGGTCTCAAGCACCTTGCGGAAGATGTCCGGTCTTTGACTTCTGTCGGGATAAGGGTCCTACCAACCCCCGGGAGTGCGTGTATTATGAAGAATGGTATACCTTGGGTGTGGGTCACGGTGCACAAAAAACTGTTGCATCTGCTACAATGAAACTGGAGTTTTAAGGGGTCGTGTACATTTGCATGGGCAAATTAGGATCGATGCGGCAATGCCCTGCAGCAAAATCCGACCGTGTAACCCCTCTCTCTCCGTCGACTAGCCTAATTCGTCTTTGTCTTGATCAGTCCTTTCATCAAGTCGAAACTATTGCCGTCGGGCTGTAGGTCAATGTACTGACCACCGCCTAGCGGCTGCGTACGTAAAAGCCCATGATCAGGCGTGATACCCACTATCCGAACTGTAGTGTGGGGGGTCGTTGTAGTGAGGGTGACGATTTGGCCTCTGTAAACGGACTAGTCAGAGTGATCGCGAAAAGACCAGACATTTTGACACACGAATGCAGCCATGAGCTGATGTACCGATCCATAAAGGGCTGGAAACCTTCGCTCTCCTCATCAAGGAACAAGGTCCATATACGCTCAAACGCGGTAAGAACCGCTGCAGTTACCCGTTCAACAGTGAGGCTTGAAGGCACCTCCTGTCCGCGCGTCAAAGCCTCTAGCTGAGCAAGTGAACCAATCGGGGGTTCGTTCAAAACGTTTAACCCACATCCTGAATCCACTCGTGAGCACCAATAAAAAGTTGTCGATGTACAGGAGCAACACCATACCGACGATAACGTCCACTGAATTTCCTTCAAAGCTTGTGTTCACCAGTATCCCTCCCAGTTTCTTTGGCTCTACTCTCTTCCATGTCTCCTCAGCTGGAAATTCTCCGTATATATCGTTCGGCCACTTTAGCTTGACCTTTGTTGCCCATTCCTTCGCGGGATCGAGTGCCTGACATGCTTCGACCACTGCGAGCGCAAAGAGATATTGCATGAAGACCAGATTCGACGGCCGGATGGAGCGAAAATCATGTTCTGAAGAATGTAAGTTAAGGATAATAGAAATAGAGTGGAAGTGGGATGGGGACTTACGCGAGTCAACGCTTTTAAGAGGGATACTAAGTTTTAGAGAAATTAGCATGCTTCCAGCGGGGGAAAGCCATGCGTTCTTGCCCCTCCCTCGACCTGCCACCTGCTTCGTCGCTAGGGAGAGCAGCGGTGAAGCGAGCGCACGAAGGAACTTTGGGTTCCTTTAGAACAAAAATAAGCAAGTCGAGACAACGAAGGTGTATCGATACCCTCACTTATCAAGCATCGTCTGTGTACTGGTGACAAGTTCGCCATAAAAGAGTACATCACCTATGAGCAGCTCGTCGGCCTTTCTGGTGGGACGAAATTCGTCCAGTGTTGCGAAGAATGTGCTGGGTGAGAAGAATGGTGTATAACGTTTTTCTTGCTCAGTGGTTAGCGGTTGAGTAGTGAGGATGACGTCTTTGAATTCCTCCTTGGGGACCCCCGACAGCAAATTGAGAATAGGGTGGACAGACGGAAGATCTGCAACGGGGATCTTGCGAGCAAAGTGGAACTGAAAGACGTCTTGTTCGTCTGGAAAAATTGCAATCTCAGAAGGGGCCACTGTATGGGTATCATCCTTCACGGTAAGTGTCGAGAAAGCGGTCTCAAGATCTCGATCAGGAAACAAGGCGTGCACAATACGGCGACGAATATCCCATTTCTTTGGATGAGCAAGAAGTAACTGGGGAAGAAGACTTGATCCAGGTCGCTGGCCTTCGGTTGACTGTGGGAAGTTGAATCGTAGGCCGAGGGCAGATAGGGTCGGGACAAGTAACTGCTCGAGGAGAGGGGGTGCGCATGACCAAAGCGCAATGGTGCCACTTTCACTCAGTGCCCCTGCAAGTGTTTTGTCATCTGTATACCGTCCGAGCACTCGTATCCCCTCCCCGAGAGCGAGTGAAGCGGATGGTATGCGTGTAATCGGGAGTTCCTTCTCGTTATAATTCACAGTGGCGGGAGTGGAAGCCTGAGATGGGAAAGAGAGATGGAGTGACGCCTTCCTGTCGACCAGCCGAAGAATGCTTGCGTCCTTGATGAGCCCCAGACCAGCCCCTACCAATCCGAAAGTCGAAGTAGTGCCGTACAGACCAAATAGTCCTTGTGATCTACTCGCATTCACACCAAGAGCCAATATTCTGCCGCCAGTTTCAGCGTATTGACGCACTCCTGCATGGTGATCGGGTGCAGTAAGAAGTACTAGGAGAGCACACGCTGTTTGCCAGGGGTTCTCTGGCGCGGTGAGAACGTCGGGGGAGATGACTTGAGGGAGGTAGTGGGGGACGAGGATGGAGGAGAGAGATCGCTGAACTGAGGTTGCATGTGGGTGTGTGCTTGGATACACAAGCACGTTCATGATAGACTACAACCGCTTCGGAAATTCTTGCCCGAGTGGCGTAACTGCACCAAACAAACCAAAAATACCAAAATTCAGAAAATTCGTAGTAGACTCGTACTGCACGATGGTGTATCGCAAAATCAGCGCTGACATGAAACAGCGTGCTCTAGAGCTGCTAGAAAAGGGCTGGGAGATGAAAGAGGTCACCGAGGCCTTAGGTGTGTCAAGTCGCAGTGTCAATCGTTGGGCGAACCACTACAATGAACACGGTCGTGTTGATCCATCCTCGGCACATGATCTTATCTGTGAAACTCCATCGCTCTTTCTTGATGAGATTGGTGACTGGCTTACCATCTATCATGATCAGCCCATCTCTACCACTGCTTTACATGTCAATTTATGTGACATTGGGCTATGACTCAAGGTTCTCAAACATACTGCTGCTCAACGAGATGAACAAGGGATTTAATGGGAATGAGTCACTGTAACAGTGCAACGAAGATTTAGAGCGGGAAACAAAGGCAAGAACACACCACGACTTGGAGTAGCCGAAATCTCCTCACCGGTGACCAAATCAAGCTCGTCAGCAGCTGTTTTACCATCAGACCAGCCTGCGACATGCATCCGCAGCTCCATCCCGGTGAAATTCCACATCAGAGGGATGGTGGTGGTTGTCGTCATAGAAAGACGCTGGGTCTGTGCCATGGGGGTTCGAAGTCACTGCCATAAGCTTCGAAATCTGCCCTGGTTGTCATCATATTCACTGATAGCCATGATTAGAGTATGTTTAAGTAGTTATAACAAGTGTGAGGGGCGAGAAAGAGCGACACAATGATCTTCTGAATTTTTGGTATTTTTAGATTTGTTTGGTGTGGTTGCACCATTGGCATTGGACAGAAATCAGAATCAGATCATGAAATAGTGACGCGATCACAGTCCTGCCGTACTAGTAAGATTTTTTTTTACATTCAATGCCCTTAACTCGTCTTAGACATCTGCTTCCTTTGGTACTCGTCCTTGCAATCTGCACGCCAGTTACCGTCGAATCATAGTAGTCAGGGAAGATTCTTACATGCGAATAACATTTGCAACATCCAAAATGTTGTCTTCGGACATATTGTGTAGCTTGTAACCGTGACAGAAAGTTGCAAAGACACACATAAATCGCCCCGGACCCCTAATTCGCATGAAAACAAAAGATGCAATATCATTGCACACCTCATACCTTTCACGCGTCTACCCTTGGCAAGATTGTCGTTGCTATACTGGTTCACTGTGGGCCTTAAGTCACGAGCCGTCGTAGCACAATGGTAGTGCGTTGCCTTCCTAAGGCAAAGGTTGTGGGTTCGAGCCCCATCGGCGGTACTGGAGACAGAAATACCACGGCTCATTTTTTTTGTAGTCCAGACCGTTTTTACTTCGTGCCCGTTCTCATTGCCATTGATATACAATAAATCACCCAGTGCTGGTCAGCGGGCTACACTCACACAGAGTGCACCTCGAAATGAGCTGCACATGAGTCCCGGCTAAGTATTGCGGGAGTGCCGCAGCATTTATATATCGCGTATGTCAAGGATAAATACCATCAGGGGACGTCAAGAATCGGACGTAACACTGACAGTGACACCCTCAAATTGCGTGGAGCTCTTATCACAACATTACTTCAAGGGCATCACTCCATCAGCGCGAGGCGAGCACTGCGACCAGCACAGAGCTCTGATTATCACCGTCGCGATCAGAATTCTCGCTCTTAATAAGCTCCCATTCACCCCTCGTCCATCTTGACTCCTCTCTGCTTCTTCGCCTTCCGTCCCCAAGCACAATACCTCAACCATGGCAGTTCCCTCTCCGTTGATCAAGCTCAGCCTCCCGTCCCCAGAGGACTATAGGAAAAGAAAGGTTGCTTTGATCAGTGGTACGTCTTCATCGATGTAGTCGTGTGGGCAGCGACACAGGGTCGATATGGTCGCGATGTCGATTGGCTCGTGATCTGTTCATTTCGTCATCTAATTCCCATACCGTACGATTCCTGTCGAGCCTTCGTTCATTCAGTTCGACGCAGGTGTCACCGGTCAGGACGGTTCCTACCTGTGAGTTGCTTCGCCCAAAAGTTGCGATCATGAATCAACATTATACCACAGCACCGAACTACTCCTTGAAAAAGGATACGAGGTGCACGGAATCATCCGTCGTTCCTCTAGCTTCAACACCAATCGTCTCCAGCATCTATATGCGGATCAGCATGAACGTGAGCCCTTCCTATCTCTAACCCCCACCCATTCCCCTTATCAACCCTCGACAAAGGTCCCAACAAATTCAAATTGCATTACGGTGATCTCTCCGACAGCACCAATCTCGTGTACATCCTCGCCCAAGTACTCCCTACCGAGATCTACAACCTTGGCGCTCAGTCTCACGTCAAGGTCTCGTTCGAGATGGCCGAGTACACAGCCGATGTCGATGGCGTGGGCACCCTCCGTCTTCTCGATGCCGTCCGCACCGTCGGACTCGAGAAACACGTGAGGTTCTATCAAGCTTCTACTTCTGAACTGTATGGCAAGGTCGTCGAAACGCCCCAGAGCGAGACAACGCCGTTCTACCCGCGTAGCCCATACGGCGTTGCCAAGCTATACGCCTACTGGATCACAGTCAACTATCGTGAAGCGTATGCAATGTATGCCTGTAACGGTATTCTGTTCAACCACGAAAGCCCGAGGCGTGGCAGGACGTTCGTCACACGCAAGATTAGTAGAGCTGTGGCTGATATCCACTTGGGCAAGCAACACTGTTTGTATCTCGGTAACCTCGACGCACAACGTGATTGGGGTCATGGTGGGTCTTGTCACGATTTCCCAAGTGGTTGTTTTCTGAGTATATGCGCTCCCCCATTTTTAGCCAAGGACTATGTTGAGGGAATGTGGCGCATTCTCCAGCAATCCGAGCCTAATGACTTTGTCCTTGCTACCGGTGAAACCCACCCAGTGCGTGAGTACGTCGAGAAAGCGTTTGCTGTTGTAGGCATTTCAATCAAGTACGTGCCACCTTCCACAAAAAAAAAAAGCGATTGTTGCGACTCATCGATACACGCATTATAGATGGCGTAAGAGTGGCGTGGAGGAGGAAGGTTACGACCCCAAGACTGACAGAGTTCTCGTCAAGGTGGACCCTCAGTACTTCCGTCCCGCTGAAGTAGAGTACGTGGCGAATCGACTTCTCGTTCCGTTTGGTTTTCTGATGCGTGTTTCAATATAGCCTTCTACTCGGAAATCCCGCAAAAGCCGAGCGTTTGCTTGGTTGGACCCGCAAGGTGACCTTCGATCAACTCGTCCATGAGATGGTTACGGCCGATCTCCAGGCTTCCCGAAGCCTCGTTGAGGATCAGAACTAAATGCCCGTAGATCTCAAACATCCCACCCGGAAGTGGTGTATCATTGTTAAAATAGTTTTGCATGTTGGATTGTAAAACGTTTTCTCCGGACGACCTTGTAATGATCCCGTGGTCTCATCAATTTAGTTTACGAGCCGTAGACAAATGTCTTGTCTGCTGTGCCCTTCACCGCTTTGAATTCTTGCATCAACGTGACAAACTTCCATTCCAAATGTACAAGTGGTGTTGATGTTTGTCATGAGAGCGACTCTAGCCGAAGTGAACTCGACCATGTGTTATCCTTATCCAATCGGCCAGTAAGCACGCAGGTCTGGGTTGGATTTCTCAGTGAATATAATACATCGACCTGTGATTTATCGATCGATTAATGGCTACTTTGTCCAGTTCTGGCATTCGGAAAGTTCGCCAGGAACCACTCGACAGTCTCTTTCAAGGCTAAAATAGCACGTCAACAAACATATCCGACCGACGAAATGGAAGTTACAGACCAACGTCAAACGGGGTAAACTTGAAATCCGGTCCAATCAGCTTGATTAATTTTGCATTGGAAGCGGGCTTGCGATCCTGTCCATTGTCTTTGGGCTCGTTCTCAAAGATCGCTCCTTCGGGGTACTGGAGGGTGTCAACGATCGAATTGGCGAGCTGCCTGATGCTGATTTCATCCTTCTCGTCCACTGCAGAGGGATTTAGATGGAACCTCGGAAATCACAGTGGAACGTACCAGAGAAGATGACGGGTTCGACACTTTCGTATTCGCGAAGTTGCCAGATGAAGAGTTTGGCGAGATCACGAGAGTAGATAAACTGACGCAAGGGCGATCCATCACCCAGGACCTTGAATGGTGTCCCATTTTCTATCGTAGGGGAGTAAGTTCGCCTCACTGCGAATAGAATTGGCAGCGGATCCTCACGTTTTGCGAGATAACACTTGTGAATGAGAGCGGGTATGACATGAGCGTATTTGAGGTCACTATTTGACTGCGATCAGCGATGGATCAAGACACAGGTCAATTAGGCTTACAAGTTGTCGTGGGGCCCGAATACATTAGTGGGAATGGCGGACGTGAAGTTGCAACCAAACTCTTCCTTGTACGCGCTTTAGAATGGTGTAAGAAATAAAGGAACAATGAAACTTGGATACAAGCGGACCGATTTTGCACATCAACCATTCTTTTCGCATATGCGTAGCCAAAGTTGGAGTCGTGAGGGGGGCCAAGGTGCACTTTCTCCTCCGTTAGAGGGTACTCGACTTTATCCGGAAAGACGCATGTCGAAAGGCAAGAAATGACTTTTTGCGTCTTTTTGATACGTGCAGTGTGCAATACGTTGTCGTTGATCAGCATGTTGTCCCGAAGGAATGTCATCTGGGTGGGCAGATCATCAAACTAAAGATATCTACGTGTAGATCATCGCCACTGACCTTGCGCTCTCTGTTGGCAAAGAGCCCTCCGACTGATTGCACAATTGTCAGAAGGATCGAGAAACGAGGGGTCGAGGTAAACACACCAAGGGCTGCCAAGTGAATAACATGCGTAGGTTGATGCTTTTCGAAGAGCTGCAAGGTCTGTTGGGGATCCCTGTTCGTATGAGCAACAGAAACGTGAGCGCGTCTCATCCCCTACTCAGATTGGGCGAATACCTCAGGTCGGCATCGCGAGAGCTGGCAAAGATCCACTTCTCGCCTGGTTGCTTCCCAAAGCGCGAGCCTTTGGGCTCATGCTCGATAACATATTCGATGGCTTTCCCGACGAGGCCAGTACCTCCAGTGACGAGCACGACTGCGGGCATTATTCGATTGTAAACCTAGGAATCCGAGTAGTATGCGTGATGGATACTGTAGTTACTATTTATGTGATTAGAAGATCCCAGTTGGTAGATTCCCACCCTCATCTGCTACATATTCCCTGGCTGCGTCAAAGTTCCCGCTCTCCGTCAGCCATAGCGTACGACCAGCTTCCCAGCAGTCAAATAGCCAACTAACTTCTTGCCCAATCCACATGGCTGTCCAGAACAGACAAGTGATATCAGCCGAGGTCTACAGCCTCGCAGCGTCGAGCGAACCAATCGGCGAACGTGTCAAGGAGGCCTTGGATGTCATCCAGGACGCTCTGGATACATATACGTGCGTGGTAGTTTGGCTTGGATTACCTCCATGATGCAGACGGTGTCCCTCGCTTTCAGACCAGAGAAGGTATCGATCGGCTTCAACGGAGGCAAGGACTGTGCGTAGAGCGGCTCTCTTCGGTCGGGCTCTGTTAATCGTTCACAGGCACCGTCCTCCTTCATCTCTATGCCGCAGAACTCGCCCGCCGGACTCCTCTCCGTACAAAACCAATCTCAGCCGTCTATATCCCCGTTCCTTCCCCATTTCCAGAACTAGAAGAGTTCACTCAGGAGTCGGCTTGCGCATATGACCTCGATCTCTTTACATGCTCCCCTGAATCAGATGTCCCGCTGCCAATTGAAAGCGTTACCCCGGGCGCAGCAACACCCGATGCGTGTAATGAAAGCGAAGACTCCGTTGGTCATACAGGCTTCTCAAAGCCCGTCGGAAAGGCCCGGGGCGGCGAAGGGATGCGGCGTGCATTACACCTTTATAAGGAGAAATATCCGCAAATAGAAGCTATATTGGTTGGAACAAGAAGATCAGACCCACACGGCGGTGAGTTCTTCCTCCGTCTGCAGGATGAAGCACGAAGTAACATTTGATAGCCACACTCACGTACAAGAACAAGACGGACGCCGGCTGGCCCTCGTTCGACCGTGTTAATCCTATCATCAATTGGTCTTACTCCGATGTGTGGACATTCCTACGGCGATTGAGTGTGCCTTACTGCTCGTTGTATGACCAAGGGTAAGCACACTTGCACTCGCAGAGACTCTTCTTTGAGAGGAGAAAATAGGTATACATCTCTTGGTTCAGTATACAACACATTTCCGAATCCCGCTCTCCGTGTCCAAGATGAAGCGTCGTTGGATCTATTCCCAACTTCTGTCACAGTTGTTGCCAACGAACCAAACGCCGTGTGCAGGGCAGAGACACCCACTCCACCTCAACGCAAGCCCGTAGTTGGGGGTGGTCATTTTGAAGACCTCACAGTCATCGCCAATGACCCAGAGAGTACATGCACGGCTGAGCCCCGCATGGAATTGGCTGACCTTTCGGACACTTCTTATGATCGTACCCTTGGCTCCCTTCACATCATCGCCAATGACCCCTTCACCATGTGTCTAGCGGATTGCAGCCTTGTCAATGGCAACGGTCACGCGAAACCGCCACTACAGCCTACGCGCTATAGGCCTGCTTACATGCTTCAGGACGAAAGTCTTGAACGGGCCGGCAGAGTCTCCGGAACCACGCTGCTAGGGAAGGCGTAGTGACTGCAAGCATCTTGGAATTATACACGACATTTCAGACATTTCAGGCATTTGGCAATAAAGACGACATACTTATTAGGTCGTATGTATTAGAAGGAAATCCAAGTTGTATGTAAACTAGTTATCCAATGGACACTCGACGCGATCGCGTCAGGACTCAGAATAGTCTCACGCGTCGACGATGACTTTTGTCCAACCTCTAACGTTACTCACAAGCTCCAACGCAAGATGGACGACGACACAAGAAAGGACGATCACTCGCGATTACCCATTCACCGATCTTCACTTGGAGACCACCGACCAGTTCGTGGCTCGAACGTATCTCCAGTTTCTCTGGCTCCCAGAGGTACGGTCACCGCATGGGCGTTGTCGAGATATGCCCGCGTTTCTAACCAGTCACAGTCAATCATGCCTATGAACTTCCTTGTCTCATCCTTGCGTCGCGTCCAAGACGCGTCACCATGTTCTCCAGACTCTCCCCACCCGCTGCACGCGCTTTTGGATCCGCTGCTCCTCTCAGTTCGTTCTGTTGTTACAAAATATCACACGGAGCTCCCCCAGATTCTCGCGCAGGACGGCGGGGAAGGCGAAACGGAAGAGTCCATGATGTGGTATGCGCTTGGCTACGAGATGGGTGAGATCGGGGAAGGTAATACGAATGTCAACAACGAAGATGCGATCATGCTCGAAGAAAGGTCACGGAGTATGTGGCTCGAAAGGCTTGAGAGACGAGAGTAGGTGTTGATGTTGTGCATGGATGTTTTTTTCTTCTTGATGATGCGTATACAGGGTACAGATTCAGATCCTGCTTTATCTCCTCAAGCTTTCCTTGCCTGGGCCTTGCACCCCGCTACCCCCAGTGACGGTACCTGCGAATGACATGCTTCCCTCCACCAAGAAACGCCGGAAAGCACGCGCAAAAGTCATCATTCCATCCGCACAGGATCGATTAGAGTCGTTCATGGATAAGCTCTGCACGTGGCAGCTTGTCATAAACATGAATGGTTCAGATAAACGGACGGATAAAGACGAACGCGACTGGATGCAAACATTCTGCGAAAATGTCGTCGAACGCCAGTGAGTGCACCTATCTGGAACGTAAAAATTTTGGTATTTATCGAGCCCTATTCACCACAGGTTCAAATCGACGCTTCCCGACGTGTGCGCACTGTTGCGCCGCAAGCTATTCCCGCATTCACCTTTTTCAGACGAGGACGGGGATCCCGATGCGCGATCAAGTCCCGGATCTCAAGTGATTGCTTCCACTCATCCACGTCCCAGTCATGAACTCACCCAATCGTCTGCCTCTACCTCCATCTCCCAGTCCAAGGGTAAACCTAACCCAAAACCCATCCAGCGCTCCTCCTCTGTCCTATCCCACATCACGCCTTTAGATACGCGATCTCGTTCACGTTCCCTGTCCGTTTCGCTCGCACAGGATGCCTCTGCAAGGCGCTCGAACTCCGCCTCCGGGACGTCATCGTCTCTCAAACGGGCTTTCAGTCGCGAGGTCAGCATGTCGCGTGGGTTTAAACCTCGCGCACAACAATCCCAAGCGAGTCAATCCGAAAGCTCGAGTACTAAAGTACCAGCCAAGACGAAAAAGATGGCAAAGAGGGAAGACAAGCACCCGCAAGGGGTGACGCTCGTCGCCGCGACGCCTACGAAGCCCAAGATCAAAGGGGACTCGAGAAATTACAAACAAGCCTTGAGTCAAAGTCAAGGTCGTGCTTTCAGTCTCGATCTCGAGGCACACATAGAGGACAGGGGTGGCGTCGACGACGACCTGGGAGATACTGATAGTGATTCCGAAGTCAGGGATGAAGACGAGGAGCTGTGGTTGCCGAATTCCTCACCCGACGTCCTCCTCTTAGGAGCGAGGAAGCGGGCGGCAAGTGGTTCGTCATCAAGTATGGGTCTCTCCGACCTGGGTGAGGAAGGAGGAATGCATACACCAGTCAAGAAACGGTCACGCAGATAGTGATGGTACTAATAAGGAGACATTATGTAGGTTTGTGTATCAACTTTGACGCTGCTCACCACGTGCATTTCTGAATGTATAACCCCCTTTCACCGTTATGTTCATTTTCCGCTAAATAGCGCAGGGTACGCATAGAGCCAATGGGCGACACTCCCACAATATAAGATGTTCTCAGTGCTCGTGGCTTCATTCAGCTTGAAGAGGGAAACATCGGCATTCATACGAGCGCATTGGCAACTCCGACCGCGTAGGATTTGGGCCTACATCAATTGATGGATCAAAATTTGACCCGAACGACTTGCCGTGGGTCCGGGAAGACGTGTGGATTACCGAAGTCTTGGTGTGCCCATGCGAACGGGCCCCACGTACGTTGTGCCATCACATGTATGTGGGCAGATCGAACAGCGTTGAGCCTACTGAACCCGAGTACACGACGACTACCTTGAATTGCTGGCGCTCCATCATATCAGCAAATCCAGCTCGGAGGATAATGGCAAAACCCTGTGCAGTAGATCAGACAAGCGAGAGGACTTGAGTACGTAGCCCGGCATCTCAAGACTGCAAACTGATTTTTTGCAGTTCAAATCAGTCCTCTATGCTGACGTTCAATCGAGGACCGAGAAAGGGAGTGGATGTCTTGTGAGCGAGCACGCATGGACCGCTTCTGAAAAATAGGTCGTGTACTACACTCACCCAGCGTCGTAGAGCTGCATCTCGCACTGAGCAACTCAGCAGGATGTCACCACGGTGAAACTGTCGGGAGTTATCAAAAGTTACAATTTAGACAAGGTGATACAGAAATTTTTCTCTCCCCCCCAACGAACACGACGTGAACGCGTGAGAGCAATCTATATTTTGATGCGTTCCCATCATGCCTGTCCCTCTGAACGTGGCCTGTAGTAACCATGCAGGAGCGAGCGATGGGAGAATGCGAGATCCAGTGAGGAGAAATTCACGTCAGCGTGGACTCTCCTCGACCAGAATCTATAGTCAACTTTCAATGTTTCAAAGTTCGAACGTTCAGCCTTCACGCAAGCGCGATTACACAAGAAAGACACAGACCAGCTATGGTAAATGCTAAGAATAGTAGGACAACATGACTCACAGCAAAACGAACCCTGAAAGAGTAAGGCAAGGTAAAGCCGCCGTCTCCTTCATCCAAGCATGTGCATGTGCATGTGTGTACGAATTTCCGCTCACCAACAAAAAATTCAAGTCCTCGAAAGAAACCAATTAAGATTTGCATGCGCAACTACTGTCTGAGCACATGAGTTTCCGCGGACTTGGTGAAGGTTCTATTTCTTTCGTCCTGCGAACGCCTGCTCAGGCTTGCGGTCAAGTTTGGCAACGTGAGGCACTGAAGGTGCGAATTCATAAGGTCGCTTGCGCTTGAACATTTGGTTTTACTCTGCCACGAACACCCTCAGCTGGGAGATCGCCCTGCGTGGTTCATGCACATGCGTCAATAATGCATCGTGTGGTCGTCCGGTCTTCAAAAACTGTGGCTGTAAGCCTGACCTTTCAGCAACTTGTCTGGGGAGGTGAACACTTGAACCTCGTATGCTCATTCTATTCAGAGCTGATTTGGGACTCTTGAATTACCTACGGATCTGAGCGCTCCGAACCTGGGTAAGTGAATCCGACGGCAGCAGTGATAGCGGAAACGCTACACCCTCCGAGCGAGCCAGGATCAAGCGTCCGAAGATCCGAATCGGCACAGGAGTGGGTTACCAAGCCGACAATTTCACAAACTGAGCGTTAAAAACCCACATCATCTCCTGACGCCAAAATTTACTCGGAACCCACCCTTTTTATATTTCGCATGGGTACTCTCATTTCTTCGCGGGGTACCTGACTCCTCTGACCGCCTGACAACCGTGAACATGATGCGGTCCGGGTTGCGTAAACGTGCCTGCACTCGGGACTACAGGAACCTACCCTCTTTCATCACTTTCTTATCCAACCCCTGAGGCTTTTAGATGAAAGCACTTTCTAGCAGCATTCAGGAGGTCGCCATATAAAAAAAAAGGCACGCTCCTCCGAGCGGAGGATACATCTGACATCACGGGTCAATATCCGCCATCATGCCAAACTTGGCGTGACTCCCAGATCCTTTAAACAACTCAGCGCACTGCCAGGTACGCGGAGCGAATCTGACCTGTTGTTCACACCGGTACATCAAAGTCTCGCTGACTATGTAACCAGCGTCACTCTGGGAATATCTCGCCCAGCGTCATGCGGACAAGGATTGATCGTGTCCAGCCGAGAATTCACAGGATCTGCTCTCCGGCGTTATCGGTTTGTGCGACTGGTGCCTCAGGATAAATTAGACTTCTTCTGAGTCGCACCGCTTGGACGCAGGGTAGTTCGTCATTCACAAGGAGAACAATCCTTACAGCACCATATCGTTGAGGTCGAACCCCAAGAAGGTTGGACGAGATTGCAGATCCAGGGGCTTTGGAAGATCCCCGTTATCTTCAATGTGATGTAGGAATAAAGTTCCTTTTAACCTAAAAAAACGAACGAAAGGGAGGAAAGGACCAGTAGAGTTATAAGCAAGGACTGAATGGCCTGACACAAACTGTTCATCAAAAATGGGGGCATCAAATGAGTCATCCAGAGATAAAATCGTTCCAAGATACGGGCGACGTTAATCCGAACGATGGTATTGGAGATGGATAGTTGGAAAGCATTTGCCTTGAAGAGATATGTTAGACTAAGTGCCATGCTATGCTGTCCAATGGTGTGCAAATATGCCCGTGGAGATGTGCGTGATAAAGGCTGAAATCAGATACGTCATCCATCATCATCATAGCCTGAAGTCCAAGGAGAACAACAGCATCCTTTATTTCCCAAGCTGATTGGATGCAGACAGTGAGGAACTTGCGATAGCAGTCATGAGAGCTCCGCCGTGGGTCTGTCCAAGAGGTACTGGAGGGGGCTTGCGCCTCTTTGGAGGAGCGGGGGGTGGCCTCCGTGCCTTTCGGATGGCCGTAGATGTAGCTGGTGAGGGATCGGAAGACGCGGGTGATGGTGGAAGATGGGAGTGATGCTGAAGTTGAAGATTTTTTTCCGCCTGCCGCAGGATTGAACCGTCGTCCATAGAACCGGTCTTCTCTCTCCACCTTGAGGCATTTGTAGTGGTTGAGGCTACAGCGCCCCAGCTAGTGGCACTCTCCATGCTTGGTCTCCTGACGTCGTCAGATCCTGATCGCGACGGAGGTGGCTTAGTAGATTGTGATTTTATATTCTCAACGCTGCGACTAGGCTTGACTTGCTTCTGCTTGACCGGCGGCAGAATGGCACCATCATGTCGTCTTTCAGAATCTGTTGACGTGGCAGCTTGAAACTGTAGACCAGCTTGCGTCATCGACGCAAGGATGTCGTGGCTAGGGCTACTCTGGCGGAAGCTGCCCTGCGAATTCAAAGCATCTTTGTCGAACGAACTCTTTCGCAGTTGCACACACCATTCCCCGCTGAGACACCGCTCCACTAATCGCTTCGTGGTCGGGTTGATATCTCGGATGTTAGCATTCTGCGTGAGGGACTCCAGAGCCATCACTATTTGAGGACGTTTGTAGGGTATGTCCCGTAATTGCGTCTTTGAAAGAAGCGGATGTAAAACACGAAGGTACGTGTGACGCAACTACAATGATTTGAGTCAATTTCCAACCATTGCATGAGTGGAGTCTACCCACCGATTCACTCTCGTCATCGAGGTCCACCAATTCGCGCAAGAACACATCGACAAGTACGCAGAGGTCATTTGTGTAGAAATACTCCGAGGTTGCTTTCGAAGTGAACAAAATATATAGTAGCTTCAACACGAGTAACTGCATGCACAGATCCTCCGCAGAACGAGCTAGGGAACATTTTCAGCCGTGAAAAAGAATTGATCCACGTCAAACGTACATGCACGATTGAGCATAAATATCATGTTCTCTCCAAACGTCTTGCTGGAACCGAGGCGAGATATAAGCACATCAAGTACCCGATTTCGCACCTCAGACGCTTTCCCCTGGTCACCCTGGGGAAATGCAGGATTTTTCAAACCCGCAACCATGAACTGCTCGTTGAGCGCCACCTGATTGAGGGTTAATGGCTGCCAGAAGAAGAATTCGCGATACTCACTATTAATTTGATGACGGAGTAGTTGAAGGTCTCATCCGGCATAAAGCGCGTCTGCTCTACGAGCTCGAAGAGATGGTCCATGAACGAATCACTGAATACACCTGTGTCAGAGTGCTCAGCCAGACGAACGAGGTGACATAGAGAAGAAATGCCTACATAAATCTTGCTCCGACAGCTTCTGAACCCGACAAACTTCGTAGAGGAGTCTGACACTAAGCATCCTGAGCTTGCCTTCTATAGCAATTGGACCCATGATGACGCTTGCACGAGAGCCTGCGCCATTGAAAGCGGGATTGGGGCCAATATAATAATCATCGGCATCTGGATCAATCTCGACCAAGATATGATCCATCAATAGTGGGATGAGAGGTTGCCATCGCTTGTGGCTACGAAGGAAGGAGGATTGGCGTCTGCCCCGAAACAATAGAAGGCTATACAAGATAAATTGGCTGTGAGGATCCGTTTTCTACGACATGTGTAAGCTGTGCAAGACCGGTGCTGCCATCGTTTCACATACCGACTGCACATCTTCGATCGCAAGTTCACACATCCTCTCAGAGTGAAAGGAAAAAAGCTCGGAATCCAAAAGCAACTGGCATGCGTGCTCTAGTTGGAGTGGACTTTGGAGATATTGTTCTGCTGACAAAATCATGATTAACACGGGATGGAAGAACGGAAGCAAAGGGAGCTGACCGTGATAAGAAGCGCACAAGGACACGAACCTCCGGAGTGCAGTATCAAGCATGGACAATGTGGCCGAATCATCGCTCGGAAGACGTAGAATGTCATCGAGTTCTAGAGTGACAGAAATACCGCGATAAAGGACGCGATCAGTTTTTTCTGATAACCAAGACTTGCATGGCACGGAGCGTGTGACGAAACGTACCTGACCAAAACTGCTGAGGATTCTCTATGTAGTATGTAATCCCAAAATCATCCTCCGCTAGCATGTTAACTGTAGAATCCGAAGTCTGAATCATCATGGGAACGGAGCTCTAGGTGTCGATGTCTCCCGCGGCCTGGGATTGGGGCGATAAAAAGGAGAAGCAACCGCAGCGCCGAGGGCAGTGGGATTGGCTGATCCGAATACTTTTTGATCGTTCCCCAACCGAGACTCTATGCGATGGGACTGAGTAGTATGTTCGAGTGGAGAACCTTGCAAGCTGAAGCTAGCTCGTGTTCAATGCTGGCGACAACGAACACGATTAGCTCACTCGCCTTGAAGTCTTGCGGTGTCCGGGGTCAGAGTCACGGGCAAAGTGAATCTGGACAACCCCTCTACCGGTCCGCGACTGCCAGAGGGGCGTTTAACATGGGACCTTGGATCGTGAAAGGCTCAGCCAAGCGCCAATG
>JBBPRD010000118.1:0-21164 GCA_038092855.1 Boletus piedmontensis
ACACACAGATACTGCCTCTTCCCCTCCCCTCCCCTCCCCACTACAACCCCCCCCCGCCAGTCCACTGCTCGTCGTGGGCGGGGTCGACGGCGAATGCGACTACTGGTGAGTTGTTGTGGAGGGCGGGGCTGGCTAACGTGTCACCAAATCACAAATATAGAACTGACCAACTTTTTCGGGTATTCAGCCTCACCTTGGCTTGGCATTCTAATAATACTGCCCTTGGGCTACTCAAAGATAGAATGTTGGACTTGGCTGTCCTACAAAAACTCTGCACATGGAGTGCGTCCCATCCACCGCCTCCAAGACTCAATGAATACCCCCTACCCTCCCGCAGAATACTCCCATCTCCCCCCCCATTCAACGTCCCTCGACCACAGGAGGCTCGTCATGTCCACCTGGCACGTCCTCGAACAGGTTAATATTTACCTTCCTCCTCTTCCAACCTCCCCCTTATCTTCACCCGCAGCCACCTCCGCCGAGCCTGAGAGAGATCCTGGGCGCATACAGGTCCAAAGGCGACGGCGACCGTGACATGCTGATCGCCATGTTGAACGCCAAGAGTGCAGAAGACCAGGTTGGCGTCATCCTCCCGCTCGATGGTCCTCACCGTGCTCACATATGAACAGCGCATGGCCGCCATAGCTTCGCTACACAACACACTCCTAGATTTGTACACCACCGACGCCAAAGTTTCCCCTGCTGCACCTCTTCAGCATTATCCCCTATCATCACCTCACATCAACAGCCCAAAAGACAAACGCCATACGGTCGAGCTGTCCAACGGACATGAATCCGCTCTCAAGTCTGCGTCTTCCCCAAGGGAGCCACCCCATCAACCACAACCTCCCCGTAAACGACAGCGTTTCTCTCGTTCCCCTCCACCATCCTCACATCATGATGCACGCTCTTCACGTCCATCGTCACGTGATCTACCCCCAAGTCCTTACTCGTCACGCAGTGATTCTGAAGAGTATTCACCAAGATCCAGGGCATCCATGGCCATCGGGTCTCTTCTTTCCTCTGGGGCAGGCAGAGACGCTCCCCCAGACGATTCTCAAAATGTTCCAGACGTGTCGCAAACACGCTTTTCCTCATCCGCAATCGGAGTATCAGTGTAGTGTTTAGCTACCGGTCCTCTGTCGCTCTCATTTATTAGCACGTGTTCTCTTCTGTACTTTTACACATTACATAGCCATACGCATATACACCGCTGTTGCACTTGCATCTGCTTCTAATGATACTCGATCCGAGTTTCTGACCTCCGCACACCCTGAGAACGTACTCTGAAGCAGGGTCACCACCCCTCAGTGAAACACGGTGGAATCCTGCCAAGGACGGCACTGGCTACAATTTCCACGTACAGGTCTTCTCAATTCCCACTACTGCTGTTCCATTCTCGTAAAACCGTCCCTCCCAGAGGAAAGGGTAGTACTGACGTGGAACCAGAATCGCCGTCACTCTACACCTTATTTAGACTTTTAGCCAGGATCATCAAGCTTCAGAGTTCCTCAGAGTCCGTGCCCATCTGGACCCTGCCTATCTCCTCCATGTGAGAAGAGATGCTAACTGAGTGACAGGGCAGTGTGCGTTATAAATGCATTTCTCTTGGGTTCCCTCATTGGCCCGCTAACGGATAATAAAAAGGTCTTGGTAGTCACGTAGAAGGAGAAAGAGTGGAAATTCCCCTGCGCACAATCTTCCCAATGGGTCATCTGACTCGTCACCACACAAGATACGGATATGTACTGCTTTCACGAGAGGCACCGATGAGTCAACTGACACGGCGAACTGCAAAACCTCACGTGAGGGTGAACATTAACTCGAGTTCGAAAACTTCCAGTATGTACTACAAATGATATAGGTCTTCACGTAATCACCTTGCTACTGAATGTAGTATTCATATTCTAAGCGCAGCAGGGAGCTCTGCGCCCTCTCCAACCTGAAACTGGAGCACAATGCTAGTGACTGCGCTGAAAGCAGACCATCCGTCGGTATGTTTTCAATTTCAATTACATCAAAATAATTTTGATGATATAATTTTGGTCACAGATGGCGGGCGACAATCCGCTCAGCATGCTTTAGTTGGCCAATTTTGCCATCTTCCTGTATTTGTGGCAACCAATCGAATAGGACCACGTCCCCGGGACCCGTTCTTTCGCTGGCTACCTCTCTACTTACGCTAAGGCCAATTACTGATGCTTATCATAAGCTTTTGGCACAGGTTGCCTCGCACAGCATCGTCAGCATCACATGGAATTCACATGTCGTCTACCGCCGGATATGCGCGGCGCCGACAATCGGGTCCGGGAACCCGTATCTGCAAGGGCGATATGCAACGTTATCGATTGACGACTGCATAGACCACTTGACAACTGTCATTGGAAGACGGTCAGCAGAGAAAGAAATCCAGGGCCGTTCCTGCGCTAAGAAAGTGCGGCAGGCTTCCTTTGGACTTTTGATGCAGGACAATTCTAAAAGTCATAAATCCAAAGCCTTAGTCAACCGAGGGTGTTTATGTATGCATATCACTGAAACCATGCGCATAATCCGCGGAGTGGCGGACATGGCGTGTAACAGGAAGAGAGTGCTTTGCGTTTCAAGATGTGAGAATGGTAGTGCTGAGAGGTATGATTGGATTCTCCCGTGAGCACTCTGTGTGGATCCCAGCTGCTGTCTCACCTGCAATAATAATCTCTCGCATGAGGAGCAAATGCCACTGCACAGGTCCACTGCTCTTTCATCGAGCTAAATAATTGACGTTGCTAAATGTTGAACGATCGTTCGGGGGCTTTGAAAGGGCTACGTATCAAACGGTCGATCCCCCTCTACGAACTAAGGCAACTAATCAAGACGTCAGAACAGAACTGTGATAAAATCTGTACTTTGACCCCTCTTGAGTTCATCGAATAGGTGCAATAAATATCAACTAATTACGAGTAAGTACCAGCTGAAGCTCCGCAAGTTGCATTGATAGAGTCACGTGACGAATACACGTCGCACATTGACGGGGCTACATCTCTTGCTTCGCTCACACTCGCCCACGAAAGCTAGCAACAATGGCAGAACCCGAAGATGAAGACTTTCCCAACGATTATGATGGTCTTGACTTTGATAATATCCCAGGACTCCAAGCGCCGACAATCCGTACCCCTGAAGCTCCTGTTCCCTCTATTGACCCCCGAAACGTCGTACCATCCACCGTGGCGAGTCCGGCACCGTCCATGGGGTCAAATGGCGTTGAGGATATGGATTCATCTTTCCTTGCCGCTGTAGATGCTCTGGAAGCGCGCGCGCTCAGCGAAATGCCCCGAGGTAAGGAACACCGAACGCCCAGAGACTCAGAAGTTGTTATCATGCGAATTTAGGCTCTGAATCATTGTCACGCGCAGAATCCGGTTTGTTCGCTGTGCGTCATGCTGTACCCGCGCAGTACTAAACAATGTTCAAAGGTGGTCACCCAACGAATAGTAAAGGTGTGTAGTTGTGGGAACGCATTGACGAGCAATTGAATTTCTGGTGCCACATTGAAAACAGCTTTTGACTCTCCCCAAGGTGGTATGTCTGTTCTATTATTGTACGACACGTCTTGCGGAGCTTCACGCGCATAGATGGTACTGTCTGTGACCATTTTCGTGGTACTCATGCGTTTGAGATAGAGGGCACAAGAAGCCTGAATCAAGTTCACGAGTATTCTATGCAATCCCTAGAATCATCCTCCATCAACAAGAATGGTAAGAGGAAAGCTGAGCCACAGGAAGACTTGGACGTACGATCCGTCTTGGCGGGATACGAAATTGAGCTCACTTGCCCCATGTATGTCTATCCCATGTTATTTTTATCTACATCTATGGCATTTCTGAGACATTGTTTGCCAAAAGCTGCTGTGATTTGCTGTGGGTTCAACACCATTGAGATCTGGCTGTGGGACTGGAGAACTTACCTCTGAGCACTTCAGTGTTGGTGCACAAGTAGCAAATCCGTGCGGACATACTTGCTGTGGCGAGTGCGGCTATGGGTGGTTGGCACAGAACGTACGCGTTACACCCTTGATACAACAGCTTTCGCAACTGGTTCTTTCTCAGAAATGCGGACCAACCTGCGCCGTGTGTCGGTCGAGTTTATCCGTCCGAAAGCCTCTGCTTCCGAACTTTTCCGTGGACAATTTTGTGCGGCAACACCTTCAGGCGCTAGCGAGAAGTGGATTCCCAGAGTGGCAAGAGAGGGGTTATAGACGTATTGAATGGAATAAACGACTAGAGTTTGTGCCCATTCATCACGCTATACCGCTGGTTGATACTCGATGCTACCAGGTCCTGGAAAAAACAGGCTGCTGTCAGAGCAGCAGAGGAAAAATCGAATGAACCTTCCCGCCTACGACGGCACCAACCACGCTATTATCAGGTCGGGGATTATTCGTATGCAGTCCCGTGGCTAGTTGACGAGAGCATAGACGAGGAGGAGGATGCGAATGTTGCACGTGTAATGCCGCGACGAGGAACTCGCTCTAGACATTGAGCAATTATCACCAGGCAGGGCCTGCAACTTGAACATCCTACGAACGGACGATTCTTCTGTATGCACTTTTCTACACAAAATGTACTATATCATGATGGATCCGGGAGGGGTGAATGTACAACGTTGTACCCTCGTATTCACCACGAGACGAAAGATGGGCTGATTTAGAGCCAACCCAATGCTTTCAATAGTCATATTCCTGCTCATCGTCACTACCAACATCTCGATTACTCCGTTTGTCCTTGTGCGCATAATTGGACATTGACTGGATTATAATATCGTCCAATATTTCTGGTGGTAGATCGTATTCAGAAGTTCGGACCACGATCGCATATACAGCTGCACAACGGTTTCGATGTAGCCCGGGGGAGAGAATGAATGTGACCAAATACCATTTTCAATTTTCTCTAGCGATTGGTTGGTGACGACCTGCTTCTTACGAAGCCCCATGACGAAAGGCGTGAATCTGTCAAAGTCTTGATGACTGGTGAGTCCATGACAGTAGGTACTGGGGAGGGTGCACATGCCAGATTTGCAGTCTCTCACAAAGTTGCATACTTGCATAGCTCGGGCCCGTCCCCCCTTGCGAGAAAAACCAGAGATGGCAAACCTCATGAGCTCTCCGGTGAGATCGGCCAGACCGAGTAAATAGTCATTCCTTGGCAGTGGAAAGTACTGAGGCGAGAGGATACTGATCAAAATGGTTACACGGACGAAACAGGCAATGTCCACGCACAGGGACGCCATGGTCGTCCGACAAGGCGGTCTGTACTTGGCTAAAGGTGACCAAGGTGCCATGGCCAAGAAAATGAGCGAAGCTCAATGCCTCGATGTATCTGAACGAAGGACATCATTCGAGGAGTAGGAGAATATGTTGATGGGCATCTACTCTTGTAGACCTGAGGAGAGGGATTGATGATGGCGCCAGAAGGAATCGCCCTGTACTTCTGGCTTGATAGTTGCAAATATGTCGCGGACCTCGCGGAGCTTTTCAATGCCACGTTCGTACGCGTGCTTTGAGTGTGCTCGGACATCTTGCGCGTCCTCGTTCATAAGGCGGTGCAGGAGAAAGATGACCTTTTTCGAGAGGTTGGTTACATCACGACTTGCCTATGTCGAGCATTGGGTAACGTGGTGATCTTGGTGTGCGGTGCGTCGGGTGAACTTACCTTTATGAGACGTTCCCGTCTGTCGTTGTGATCGTCGAGCTCGCGTTGGAACTGCATAAAGATTGGTTGGAAGGACATATTCAGAGGGTGACAGACCTGGTGACAGAGCTCGATACAGCGTGATACGGGGTGTTGTTTCTGATCTCCCATGTGCGGCTGCGGCGGATGCTTTCCACTCTGCTAGGGCTTCGAGCACACAGTCTGCACGTCCCTTCATGCTAGCACGTATATCCGAGGCCATGTCCACGGTGTGCACCATGTCAGACCATATTCTTGCTAATCCTCGAGTGTCCTGCCCGGCCCTTGTAAAATGGCTTGTCCCCAACAGGACAATTCCATATCGGTACGTGCTCCGTTCTTACCAAGTTTTTCGTCAGTTGACAAACCTTGTTGATCAAGCGACCTCTATAGACTCGATTCCTCAGACGGTATACGGACCAGATTCGGTTGCTTCAGACGCAGAGGGGAACGATGAGAGACCAGCATGACCGTCAACTCCTTGAGTCCCGTCTTTGTCGCAAGTTCGTCTGCCACGTCGGTGTGTTTATCAGATCCTCTGCTCCCGTCTACATATATTGTGATAATACTCTGCCATCTTTACGCTGAGCTCTGGAACTCTGTACTTCACTCCTCGGACGTATGTGTCACGACACCGGTCGTCGACTTGTCACAATGGTCCCCAATAACCATATCGATACAGCGTAGCACTCGATTTACAGAATCGCCCAAATGGATGGCCAAGTTAATCCAAAGCTGCGTTAAAAGCGGCATCTTGCATCTCTTTTATGGCCTTTTCTCGTATCATCTCCCAAACCATGTTACGCTGGAAGCGAACATCACCCAACCCCTCTCGTATCTCCTCCAGCCTCTCCACGTACTCACGGTCGTCGTCCTGGAGCTCTCGTAGCGTCGCCAATGATTTCTCCAGCGTGTCTTGCTGCATCTGAGGAGAAGCAAAATGGGAAGGATCAAGAACGGGCGGCCCGTCGTGTGCGTATGACAGAAAGAGCTTGTGCGCATTCGGAACGAGCTCCGGAGAATGAGCAAGTCTGCCGTCCAGGTCGTCTTCCTCGACATTCCCATCTGCTTCCTCCCGTTTCGGTATAACCTCTTCTACCCGCTGTCTTTGGCCCGCGTCTTCGTTGATGACTTGCCATAACCTTCCGAGTGCCCGTTTCAAGACGGCCTCACCCTCAATGAGACTATTGGTCGCATGCTCGAGCTCATCAAGCAAGTTTGAACGAAAAGAATGTGTTACAGAATTATCCATCACGAAAGAGGTGAAGCTGTAATGCTGCGTCACTGGTGGCGGGTACGGGGCAACGAGCGGTGGAGATGGCGAGCACAAGTGCGGCAGCATTGGTGGCGAAGGCGAGCGTCGTTCGATAGGCAATAGATTTCGTATACGTTGTCGCGCTCGATCTTCAGCCTGTACGCACGTAAGAGACATCGAAGACGAAAAGGAAACGCTTCACCTCCCACTCATCCATGTTGGGTCCCCAGGCTGCTATCTTTCCTCTTCGGACCCATCTGCAACCTTTCATCGTCTTTTTCCCCCAGTTTCCACCTGAGACACTGATGTTGAGTGATTCCGTCTCGGGGTCGAATCCTTGCGAAGGATAATACCATGCATTATGGTCGTTCAAGACGAATGGACTGCGATGACGATCATAAGCGGCCGTTTATAGCACGGTCCAAGACTTACTTTGCGTCTTCTTGCATTTGTCTCTGCATATTGTGTCGTTCGTTGAACTAGGGCCTATGGTGAGAGGACGCGACACCGGCAAAGACCGAATCACCACGCTACACAAGACTGATTATGGTATCCTCCCGAGCATCAGACTATGCAATCATTCTATTGTCTTCTAACTAACAGTTTCAGAAGGCTGCCTTGATTCGTCTGACACGAATGGCGCCTCTTCTTGTGTAAACCTTGCGTGCTCGAAACTCCCCATACCCTTGAGACCCCAGCGGCCCATCATAGCTTTGTCCTAGAGATACCAAGATGTGTGAGAGTGTGTATAGTTAAAGCGTAAGTACAATACCTCATCCCAAGATGAACCTAGGCCATTCTATTTCAATCAAACTCCCATAATGTACAGATACGACAACTCACAAGGTGTCGTCAACATCTTCTCTCCGGTGAAGACAGCATTGGCACCCGCCATGAAACACATGGCTTGCTCCGACTCGTTGAGAATGTTTCGTCCTGCAGCAAGTCGGATGATAGTTCCTGGAAGAACGATACGTGCAGTGGCTATCGTCCGAAGTAGGGTGTGGTACGGGACCGGCTGGGATGGCCAAGTTATCTAGCAGCACCCGCCACTCCGATACTGCACGTACCTCATTATGTTCCAACGGAGTTCCTGGGATGGGAACCAGGGCATTCACCGGGAAGGACTCTGGGTGTTCGGACATGCTGGGATGTTCACGGGTAAGCAGCATACCATTCACCGCAGTGCGGATCCTCACTTTGAAACCTCGTGGATAAGTCCGACTCGGTCCTGATCTGACTCCCCAAGGCCTAAAATACCACCTGAACAAACGCTAATGCCAGCTTCGCGCACAGCATCGATAGTGTCGAGCCGTTCGTCGAACGATCGCGTAGTGATGACCTAGCTCAAGTGTTATGCTCCGTCGCATCCTTGACAGTAAGAAAGGGTCACACCTTGGGATAAAACTCTCGAGAAGTGTCAAGATTGTGGTTGTATGCGGTAAGTCCTCTGCAAGTCGTTAACAAAACATCGATGCAGGGAAGAATGGTCGGAGGCGCACGCTTCCTTGAGTTGTCTAGCCTGCTCCGGGGACAACATGCCGAGCGTGGTGCAGACTTCCATCCCCATTCCGCGAACTTCCCGAACCATTGTCAAGATCCTCTCGAATCCCCGTTTTCGGCCTGCAAGGTCCCTCCATGCGGCACCCATGCAGAATCTGGTGCTACCATTCTCTTTGGCTTTCCGTGCAGCTTCTAGGACGGGCTCGATGTCCAGCAACTTGGAAGCCTTGGTAGACGTGGAGTATCGTGATGATTGGGAGCAGTAAGAACCTGTAGGCCATTTGATACAGGAATACGATCAAAGACTAGAGTATCACTCACAGTCTTCGGAACATCCTCCGGCTGCACCGCGCTGTTTAGAATGGATAACCAGGAAGACTGAACGGATTTATCATACTTTTGATATTCATCAGGGTGCAGAGCTGAATCTTGCCTGGGTCGTGGTTTTGGCGGTGTATCGTAGCTGCTTGGAAGACGAGCTCTAGTAGAGGGCCATCGTATATATTTTGGATTTCTTGGCGAGTCCAGTCGCGACGGGTACTTGTGACACCCACCAGACCAGGAGCAACAGTTGCGAGCAATCGTCGGTTGGCGAGGCTCAGCGAGGGAGCCAATGCTCCACGAAAGCACGACAGAAACATGACGTGGGGTGAAAAAGGTCTGGTAAAATGCGGGAGAGTCGGAGATTGGACGAGCGTATGGAATGTATCCGATCCCGGTGCAGTTTTTTACTGTATGATATCCACATAGCGATACCTCCGAGTCTTAAATGTACTGACGAGCAAAGCTCGGCGTTAACATGGCGAGTACTGTATGGCTCGAATTTCTCACTAGCGCGGTGGCATATAACACAAGAACGCGAGGTGGCCATCAGATATTCATTACAACAAATATATCGTACTACCAACCAACGTAACAAGAAAGCAAAGAAAGTGGGAAAATGCTACACGCGATCAGAACCTGCAAGCGATTGAAAACATAGATGCGATGAATGGTATGATATAATGTTAAAATGAAAATGCTAAGATATGACGGATGTCCGTGGGTTCGTGCATGAACGGCGTACAGAATGTAACAGATCATGAAGGTAAAAGAGCGTGGGGTAGGTACGAAAAAGATGTCTTAAACCCGACGCCAGGACGAGGCTGCGCATTTTGCCTTTGTGGGAGCAGCGCCAAGCATGACACCGCCGGTCAGCACCGTGGTCTTCCCGCCATCGTAAGGAGTGACTTCAGTCTTGGAGGTGTCGACAAAGACCCGCGCTTGCCTTGCCTTCTCGCGACGAGAAATTCTGGTGGAGGATGACGACCGGTTAGATGCCGATGGGCAGGAGTCTGTGCGGGCAGTAGAGGCGTATGAAAAACATGAACTCGAGTCGGAAGAGCGAGAGCTGGAACGGGAATCCGAGGAGACTGCTGAGAGTGGAGATTCGGAACGAGCGGGAAGCGAGAAGCGGTCAATGACTGGCGTTGCCCAGGTGGGTGCGCCCATTTCGTCAGCGATCATTGCGAATATTTCATCATCGTCGGCGCTCTCGCTCTCGAGAAGCTGTTGAGCAATGGTTTTTGATTGAGCCTTGGCGTTGGAAAGGAGAATAGGGGAAACAGCTTCTGCAGGGAACTCCTCAGACCAGATGGTCACCAGCTTTGAACGTTTGCCGAAACGAACGGATATGCAACCAGGGTCGATGAAGAAGTCGAATTCACGACCGCCGAGAGCGGCAATCCAGTCGAACCATTGGACGCCAGAAGCGAGACAAGCAGAGTAGATGGTGCGAGGGGGGAGGCAGGTTGGTGAGAAGGTAAGACAGCGGCGGCCGGAACCACGGAGGGGTTCCTCGGGTACCCAGGTGGGGGCAAAGAGGGCAGTCAGGTTAGCCTCGAGGACAAGCTGGAGCTTGATGATGGTGGCAGCGGGGTAAGAGACAATGAGGGGGCGAGTCAAACAAGCGATGGCGTGGGTAAGGGTGACAGAGAGGGTGGAGACAGGGGAAGTCATACTGGAAAAGCGATAGCGACAGGAGAACTAGAATGCGAAGGAGATGAATCGCGCAGCGATGAAGTGAGTGCGGGAGAGATGCTCGCTAAAGGATACGTGAAGACGTTAAGTGTTTTTTGTTTTGTTTTTCTACGAATCGGATTGGGGATCAGACTGGGTGATCGAAAGGGAGGGGGTCGACTGAGTTAAAATGGGCGGGAACGAGTTTGGGACCCTACAGACTAGGGAAAGATGGGGTCAGCGAACGGGTCAAAGGGGAGAGAGAGGAAGAGTCGAACCTGGCTGCAGGGAAGAAAAATGAAGTGGACGGGATTGTCAAAACCCTGATGGGGGGGGAGAGGCGGAGAAGGATGGAGGAGAGGGTCTTTATACCGCTGGGACTGGGTCATTGGCGTAAACAAAGGCCGTGAGTGGTCGCCAAGCCAGAACAAAAGACGGGCCCATCTCCACCGCTGAACCTGCCTTTTGCGTAAACAATAACAAGTCATTTCATTTATTGTTGTTGCCTTGTTCCGCTTCTCGCTTCCTGCTCCTAATACAGTTCTATCTAATTCATCACAGCTTCGCCAGGTCTGGTCCTCGCCTGTTAGCACGCACCACACCCTCCTGGCAGGTGACAGCGACTAGCGTCCCAGCACGACTATACAGCTATAAACGAGTTTCACTAGCATGTCAACACCCTGAAACCAACGCTTACCCTCCCGTGCACGACCCCACGACCATCGCCTGCGCGAGGACACACTACCTGTTGCCTTCGTCAGTGCCGATCGAGAGATTGTCAGACCACATGGCTCACCACATAGAGCAGACCGTCCTCGCAACGAAAATTATCACTACCCACGACGTGTTCACCAAACTAACATACACAACGAATCGCGCGAACAGCTTACTCATAATACCAGATCGAGTGATCCAGCGTGGCCTGGGTCGACAACAGCATCAGCCTCGAAGCTCGTCCGGTGTGAATACACTCACCCCCATCGCATGGGCATCCGGTCCCTTGGAGAACCTCTTGAGTTTGAGTGTGTCCCCCGCAACCGTGATGCTATACCAAAGTTAATCCTGCCTCGTCTGACATGCCTGGATTCCATACAAATTAAGGTCTGACATGTACGCCAAAATGCACTGGCAGTCTTCCATCAATTAGGAACGTTGACGGCATCGGAGTGCTCCTACTTTCTGGTACGGCGTCTCATAAGCGTCCGTTTTGCCAGTCCTTGCTTGCATCCAGAACATGGACGTCAACACCCCGTGTTCATTGATGGCCGCGTGAACAGCTCTTCTGACAGCAATGGGACCATTGGCACGCTCCTGCAAAGCTCTCAGCTACACAGAAAGCATCCAATGGGCGAGAGATGCGTACCGCGGCATATGTCAGATAGATCTCTTTCAACTTCCGGTCAAGGTCATTTCGAGCCGCACGACGCCGGAACAGGTCTTCCTCTAGCTCGCAATCGTCAAGGCTTGGGACCCCAGCTGGCACCGGCCACTGGTGTGAGGGCTGCCATGGCTCAGGAGTATGGAATGAACACAGTAACTGGAATATGATTTTGCCATTTTGAACTGCTTTCACGCTGCGCGTACTGTACGAGCGACCCTCGCGCAAGCGTTCCACGAAATATATGATGGGGACAGCAGGCGACGCGCTGAGCAGGAAGTAACACTTGACCTTGTAAGCACTCGAACCCGGGTGAGATGGAGGGCCCCCTCACATGAAACGACTACGCGCAATGAGCTCTCAGATTCAAAGGGGAGTAAAACTGAGGTTGCTCACGTGGAGACCAAAGGTAGGATTGACACATTTCGTGGCAGAAACAATGGCCTGGGAGATCACTTGTCCACCGAACACACCGCGCGCTCGGACTGGCACGAACAGCTTCACGGAACGAAAGAGGTTCACGTCAATTTGCTCGACTTCTAGAGAGGTCGAAATCTTGGAGCTCTCGGCTTGGCTACTTTCTTCCATCTCAAAGGGATGAAACGAAACGTTTGAATGAAGAGTCTCAACTTTGAAGCCTGAGTGTACATACAATATATATGGTGAACAAGTGACTAATCTGACTACCAGTAGCTCATATGATCTCCACTTCTACTGTAAATCCACATTCATGACAGATTTGCTGTCCGTGCCCGCCGTCGGTCGTCTCTACACGACCAAACGCGTGTTTGTGTTCCTGATCCTTCCTCCGCTGCCATACTCCTTCCCGAGTCCTTTTCCGCAACTCCCTCAGCCCCTCCTCAAATTTCTTGTTCTTTTTCTTTTTCTTCTCCTCTGTTCGACGTTCCCACTCGGCATCCAGCGCTTCTGGCGAGCCCCATTTTTTCCACGCAAAGTCCTCGACTTGACACCGTAGGAAGAGCATCATGTTTGCAAATGTGGATTTGTGAGGATTCGCCTTCAAAAGGTGCGGAAGGAGCTCGCGGTCCCGTAACTCGGCTAGAAAACTTAGCACATTGAAATGTCTCGCAAACAGTCACTTACCATCAGTGAGAAGATAGTCCTACGTCGTGCGTGTGTGATCATGCTATCCCTGGGTGAGTGTGATGAGAGACATACCTCTTTGCATTCTGTTTTTGTCAATAAACTATACTTCTCTGGATACTGGTCTTTACACTTATTGCAAACCAGACAGCCGAATATTTTCTTGAAGGTAAAGTCAATGTCCACCGTGTTACACTCCTCGCATTTCGGATTTAGTGATGGATCGAGATACATTGCTGCAGACGGTTGGGGAAGTTCCTAATGAACGATGACCAGTAAACTCACGGGGTTCAGCGTTCTGCATTGCCCGCTGTCTCTCTCTTTCACGTTCTTTGGCGCGAAGATCTTCGCCAGCTTCCTTGCCATCCTCAACCAAGAAACCCCCTTTAGAGTTGACCATCTTGGACAGATCATACTCAAAGTAGGACCCAAGACGCGAGTCGCGTTTGAGCGGCTTGGAAGTGGGTGAGGTCGAGACTGCAGAGGTCACTTCGAAAGGTCGCTTCTGGTTTGCATTTGGGGCTGACGAGGATGAAGCGACCTCTTCTTCCTGACGCCTTTGTCTGGCTTTCGCTAGTTATGATATTCAGGGGGATAGAACTTCATAAACCACTTTATGCGTACCTCTCAGTCGATTGAGTTCAAAGCGTTTCGCGTCCTCAGGGGTCAAGGTCGAAGACGTTGACGCGGAGGGTAGCATTCCCTCCTGCATGTCGCATATTATAGTCGACTTGGTCAGTAACCGAGACTCTGATGACACATGTTTACACAGCAAAGGTCCCTCTACCATAATGTACTGTGACAAACCGTCCCCGGGCCGTCCCGTCTAGCTATCCTCAGTGGAGTTTTCATCTACTGCCATGTCGTTCTTTGATATCTCCGAGGTTCCGTTGCCATTACTGGTGCCAGCTTCCACTGTCGCCACTCCACTATCAATCGCCGATGGAGGCTCGTCAGCATCCATAGCGAGTGGGGTTTTGAGTGTTTGTGAAATCAGAGTGGTGTGACCACTCGGTCCAGCGCCATGGGTCGAGCTGGCAGCACCAGCGCTGAGGATCCCACCCCCGATCCCGAATCTCCTCATCTCTCCACTTTCTGTCTCGCTAGAGCGACTCCTACTCTCGCGCCCTCTATCTTTGTGGTTTGCGTAATCCCTCCTGCCACCTTCTCCTTCATCATCAGAATCAGAGAGCTCGCCGTCCGCCTGAACACGCGAATCGAGTAAGCGCCGATGTCTTCGACTGTCGGGCGGTATGAGGTCTTCGTCTTGATTCATGTCGTCCATCGCATCATCCATAGGCGTCTTTGGAATGTCTGACAAAGGGGATAGGCTGGGAAGCGAGTTTCATACAATTATTCGCTCCATACCTGTCATCTGCACACTCGGTGGGCCCTTCAACTTCCGCAAGTTCTCCATCACGATATTCTTCACCCGTTCCAAGTATTCTGGAGTGTTCATGTCCTCAGTGTTCGACGCCTTCACATCTAGTTCATAGTCTGGCCCAAAATATTCGTAGTATTCATTGACCGGTATTTCTTTTGGAGCCTTTGTCAGTCTCCACTTTTTTGAGTTGGGTGCGTCCTCGTACCAGGTCCGAGCTCAACCCCGGCAGCCAATCCCGTCTCGTATGCCCACGCACGACTGACGTTTCGCATCGTATACCCCCCTCCGCCAAGAAGCAACAGCGGCTTGTTGAACGACTTGACAAATTTGACGCAGTTTGCGTGCCCTAGCGGATACTCAGTTTGCGATGTTCATATAGTGCTTTGAGGATCTTACCTCTCATAGAAAGATTGAGACATCCGAGCTTGTCCCCCGACAATGAATCCGTGCCACATTGTAGAACGATGGCTGAAGGATCGTACGATTCCATAACTTGTCGCATTATCTGTACCGAATAAACATTTTGTGAATCCACAACTGCTCTACAGTGTCGCTCACCGGCTCAAAGACAGATTTATAGTTCTCATCTGAGATACCGTCTCGCAATGGAAAATTCAGAGCGTAATACTTTCCCTTCCCAATGCCTACATCCTGTTTGATTCATATGAATCTTAAGAATGAAATCTTAAGAAGAGGGTGCTTACACGAAGTTCACCGGTTCCGGGAAAATATTCACCATACTTATGAAAACTAACCGTCATGACGCGATCTGTAGTGTAGAATGCTTCTTCTACACCATCGCCGTGATGGACGTCGATGTCAATGTAGAGCACACGCGTATGATACCTAATACATCACGGAGTTGGTTTGAGTTCTTATCTCAAAGTACGACCTGGCTGACCGAAGCAGTTCCAGTATGCCAAGGACGATATCTGCAGGGTCAGGTTAACCAATGTGTCGTTTGAAGAAAAATATTTACAATTTACCGTTGACGTAGCAAAAGCCACTAGCTTCGCTCTTCTTTGCATGATGCAGTCCGCCGGCCCAGTTGATTGCAATGTCACACTTGTCCCGGCTTAGGCGAGCGGCGCCCTCTGGCCCAGCCCATTAATCAACGGAGCTCTCTAAACTGTAACATGACTAACCCATAGAACCACCAGCGGATATAGAACAATAGTCAAAAAGTCCATCAAAAACGGGGCAATCATCACCAACGTTGTCTATTACATGGCGGAGTGTTAGAGGGCAGATGGGTCCATTGGAATAGCCTTGTAGAGCTTACACTTGTGTTGTTCTTTAATGTAAGAATTCATGTTGCTGGGCGTTATTCTACTCAGAAAATCGACATACTCGTCAGAGTGGAACTGGGTCATCTCGCGTTTCGTTGCGGGTTTTGCGCGCTACAACACAGGGGACAGAAGAACGTCAATCTCGAACAGGCACAGCTCTGTGCACTCACGAAAATCTCCATTTTCTTGTATAGTCCGTAGTTCATGACGAGGGAGTGACACATCCGTATCCGAGTCGGCTTCATCCTGGTAGCGGAGAGCCATTCAGACCTGCTCACGAAAACGGAACAGGACAGGACTTTGGGATACATACGGATGTCCAGGACCATAGTGGAAGCCCCCGATATCCGAGTCGAAGAAATAGCACTAGAGATCAACATCCATTCAGAAGGAATAAGCCAACCAGCACTTATGATGCAGGAAAAAAATACGCACGACTCGCTTTTTGTGGGCTTCATCGTCGAGGGGCAACATACTCTCCGACATCTTCTACAACGTTGATGGACGACTGGCTGCAGCAGTGACAAGATATATGAGATCTGGAATCCGGTGTCTCCGTGCGCTTCCAATAGGGTTGACTGTAATTACTCACGTGCACGGCACATTTCCGCGCCCTTGTCAAGATGGACGTCGCAACATCGTACACTTACTACCGAAGATGGATTGAATTGAACCAAGTGCAAAAAAAACATGCTCGGTACTGTACGTCTGACAAGCTACATCGATCAAATTTTAGCTTTTCCTAGTGGTGCATCGCTCCCTCTGTACACTAAGGTGGAAGGAGCGAACCCGAAGTCGTCTGGTAAAAAGATGCCCTGTGCAAAAGTCAGTGGTAAGACAACATGAAGTAGAGGTGGAAGCGAACAAGTTCCCCGGCTATTACGCGGACCTATGAGGTAATAAACATGTGGGGGCTTGACTTTATGAGGGAGATTGTACCCTCACCATGGACCAATGATGGACTGCGTGCAGTGCAGCAAACCATAACTTCACGGAAGCTGAGTCAGCCAGACCGCTTGGGAGGCTGATTTTCTCTCACCTCTCTGCCAAAGGTAGTTTCGAAAGTGTGCGGAAAGGGTGTCACAGCGTTCAGAGTGATAGCTTGGTCCAGTGAAACGGAAGGGGACGCTTCAAGCTCTTTGAGGCGCGATATCACGGAGACCAAGGCACCATGAGCTTCGGAGAGGCTGCTCTCCATGGGGGTGTTGCGGCTGCGTACGTCGTAGGATAAGACGTAAGGTTGGCTTCCAACCACACAGTCGATCAGGAGAATGAAGTGGTCCCGCGCATGGCGTAGATGTTTTCCTATTGGAGGTATCATCAACGTTAAAACGAGAATGGGATATACGGGGGAATAGGCTACCGATGGTTGAGCCCGGGAGATATTTGGACTGTACGGTAAGTTGATTGCTGTCAGTCAGGACATCGTCGACGAGATCAAGCGCCTGTTGTAAAATGGTGGAAGAGACGAAAAGGAGCTCCGATAACTGTGACGAGTGTGGATTATGACCGTCGTTGGTACGACTGGCGTCAGGCTTTGTCAACTCGGACATGACTGACAAGGACATGTCAATACTATAGAGATCGAGTGTCGTATGTAGGCGAAACTGGAATCTGGCGAATAAATAGGTGAACACCAGCCAGACAGCATGTTTCCATCGAGGTCGGCCTCGAGGACAGATTCATTTGATAACATGGGAGTTATGTCTACCGACCGCGGGGTAGAGATATTCCTTGAGCCAAATTTCGAACAACCCACGAGATAAGGATAGGCTGCCCGAACTCAAGGCAAGGAGACTTGTTCTACCAGAGATGCTCC
Organism: Boletus piedmontensis; assembly: GCA_038092855.1. NCBI lineage: Eukaryota > Fungi > Basidiomycota > Agaricomycetes > Boletales > Boletaceae > Boletus > Boletus piedmontensis. The sequence goes on from JBBPRD010000118.1 coordinate 17,436, forward strand.
CAAACCAACAAAGTGGTGGATCAGAGACAGGAAGACCGTCAGCGAATCCGCGTCCACCGTCGTCGTCGCTCTGGTCCTGACGTGGCCGAACTCAGCCAACTCCCCCGTCCCTCCCACATCTTGCTGATGTAAGCAAGGCTCTGTGCCCATACCCGCTTCTTCCGAGATCGTGTTGGCACACACTCTCTTCTCCACCCACCATATGCTTGCTTCAGCCAGAAAGGCGGGTTCCCTTGCTCGTGTAAGTCCTGGCTCATCATACAGCCCTCGCGTATCCTGACCGTGTTTCCAATTCGTCGACTCAAAAGGCCGTCCATGCCGGCCAGCGCCGTTTCCTCTCTATACACGAGTACCAGTCCGTAGGCCTCCTCAATGCAGTATGCGGGTGCCACCCTCTGTTCCATTCGGTTGGCTCACCTTACCTCTAGTATGGGATTCCGACTCCAAAGAGCGTTGGCGCAAAGAGTCCTGACGAGGCTTTCAAGGTCGCAGAGAATTTTGGTATGTCCTCGTCTTTCGGGCACTCGTGAAAAGAAAAAAAAACGGATCTTCAACATGAATCGTTCGTCCACAGGCGCAAACAGACTGGTCATCAAGGCCCAGGTCCTTGCCGGCGGCCGAGGCAAGGGAACTTTTGACAACGGATTCAAGGGAGGTGTACACACCATCAACACGTATGTCCCTTTGTGTCCAGACCTTCATCTATACTGACTATGCAATAGTCCTGAACAGGCACGAGAAATCGCTAAGCAGATGATTGGTGCCAACCTGATCACGAAGCAAACTGGTTCTGCTGGCAGGATCTGCAATGCTGTTGGTTCCATCCTCGGTGCCAAGTTCATACTGCTCATCATCGTCAGGTTATGCTTGCCGAGCGACGGGATCCCGCTCACGAGTACTACGTTGCAATTCTCAACGATCGTGTCACTCAGGGCCCTGTTTTGGTGGCGTCCAATCAAGGTGGGATGAACATCGAGGAGGTGGCCGCAAAGGACCCTCATGCCATTATTACTACGCCAATCGATGCCGAGAAGGGCGTTGATCCATTGGTCGCTTTGGAGCTTGCAAAGACACTCGGGTTCAAAGACGCGATCACTCAGAAGGAAGCTGCGGATATTTTTGTGACCTTGTACAAGCTATTCAAAGACAAGGATGCTACCCAGATTGAAATTAACCCCATGGCTGAAACAGTCGACGGCCATGTTCTTTGGTATGTCAGCGCACCCGCGTCTGTGTAATTCTGCTGGAACGTTGTTTTCCTAGCATGGATGCCAAACTCGGCTTCGATGATAACGCTGAGTTCCGGCAGAAAGATGTCTTCGACCTTCGTGACATTTCTCAAGAAGAGGCTTCCGAAGTTGAGGCGCAAAAGGCTAACTTGAACTTTATCAAACTTGATGGCAGCGTCGGCTGTTTGGTTAACGGTGCAGGTTTGGCTATGGCCACCATGGACGTACTGTCGTTACACGGCGGAAATCCTGCCAACTTCCTCGATGTCGGAGGGTGAGGAATGAGCTTACTGCATCGTATAACGTTCATTTTTTTGTGCAGTGGCGCTACTCCGGAGACTGTCAAGAAGGCGTTCGAAATTCTCCTGACTGACCCCAAGGTCAAGAGTATTTTCATCAACATCTTTGGAGGCATCATGAGATGTGATTACATTGCCGAGGGTGTCATCCGCGCTACCAAGGAGCTTGGCCTTACAATCCCACTAGTTGTTCGACTCAAGGGCACGAAAGAGGCAGAGGCAAAGCAGTACGTGCCCCATTCTTATCACTGATGGCGCGAGAACCACTGATCCTTTGCCTAGGATGATCAAAGATTCTGGCCTCAAGATTATACCCTTTGACGACCTCGACATAGCTGCTGAGAAAGCTGTCGAGTTGGCACACGCGTAGAGACTAAAACTTCACATAGACTAATCTTGTTTACCCTCTAATGATTACTGTCATCCCGCATATATCAATCGCGTGAGTGCCTTCAGTGGACGAAACAACAGGATAAAGTCACATTCAAAAGAAACAAAATATCAATATATCATCCAACTGGACATGTGTAATGTGAGCACAGGTTTTCACCATGATGGCCGAGAAAAGGAAACATGCGTGTACACGGGTTGTGGAGGAATATGATTTTGTGAATGAGCCGGTTGCTGCATGTGGGGGACGGCAGACATGCTCTCTGAACGGTCCTGTCCACGTTCTGGGGGACCAGGGTTCATGTACGGAGGACGGTGCCCAGAGGCAATCATCGCAGGTGGATGCATCAGTACTGGGCTACCGTTATACATTGGTACACTCGCTGGCGCAGCAGGATGCATGACTGGGCTTAGCATAGGCATTCCGCGCGGACGTGGTGGCGCTGAGCCAGTAACAGATGGTGGCACATTTTGGGGAGAAAGACCAGAAGGGTAAACGGGATGAACCGGTGTCGGTGCGGGATATGCCACCATCTGGGTAGGGTAAGGGGAGGGAACGGGCCGTACCGCATTATTGTTCTGGGAGGTCTGCATAGGTAACCACATGGGCTGGTTGTACAGCTGAGGGTGTCCGTTCATGGGGACCCGCGGTATGGGGCTCGGCGCGGGGGGAGGATACAGCACAGTGGGGCTCGGGGAGTGGGCAAGCATTGGGGACGGGAATGCAGTAAAGTGGGGGCGTATTGCAGCACCAGGACCCTGAAGAGGGGTTGGATAGTTGAAGGTCGGAGGACGTGTGATCGGGCCATTCACAATAGGTGGTGACAAAGGCGGTGGCCGGTGGGACGATACATTGGAGGGGGTCGGAACTTGCTGGAATGCACGAGTTACATCGTGGAGAGATATTTTCGAAGCCACTGCAGCACTGGTTGGTGGCGGAGTTTCACCATCCTCGGATTTGACTTCTTGAATAGTGAAGGGTAATGCAGTGAGGTCATCAGCGATTCCTTCCAAGGAGTTTACAGCGGACATTTGCTCCTTGTCTGCAGTTTGAGACCAGACAGCCCTGAGATGATCTGGGTCAGGTGCCTTGGCGGGTGAATCTTTGCTGGAGAAGCTCAATGGCGACTTCGTCCAGGGAGTATTGAAGGATGCGGATGCCGGGGTACGCAACGATCGTTCAGTCTAAGATCATACATAAGCTAAGAACAATGCCATGAATCAGTTTGAACGTACAGATTCCTCCGAGACTTTGCTGTCTGCTTGTGTAATCAAGCTCAAGGTAGGAAGTTGCATATCGAGGTTTACTTCATCGACACTAGCATTTGCAATTGCAGCAGACCCCTTGGGTTCCGAAGGGACTGTTGCCGGTGAAGCCTCGGCAATCGACGAGGACAAGAGCATACTCGATTCCGGTTGGGAAACTTGCAAAGCTCCCTCCAGCTCACTAGCCACTGTAAAATTGACAATAGCCTTGGGGTCTTGGTAGGACGAGCTGAGGTCACGGTAAAACCCGATTGCTGAACCTGCTGGCAACTTTGGCTGGGTCCTCTGGCGCACCAAGTAGGATTCCGATTTAGTGGCCGCTTCTTGTGCAACCGTGAGCTCGGAGGGAACTGCTGGAAGTTCTGGAGGTGGAGAACAACTTGTGACATTTAAAATAGGCGGTGTTTCCTCTAGGGGCGCGGTTTTCTGGGTTGTGGACGGAGTGGGTCCCCTGCGCCATGTGGGAAGGTCGTCGACTGCCTTCGAGCGCCCCGACGCTGTACCGATTTTAGAGAACCCAGAAGGCAGATTAACCTTGGGTAGAG
>JBBPRD010000119.1:0-21202 GCA_038092855.1 Boletus piedmontensis
AAGTGCCCTGGAAACGCGGTCCCGTAGTATCCAGTTGCACCACCTTGGGACTCAAAATACTTATCAAGCGCAAGCCCGTTGAGCCCTCGGGTGAAACATCCTTATCCACCTGTCGGATCCCATTCAAAGTGAGCAGTGGTACCTGACTGGCATTACGTCGAATGCTGGCCAAATAAAAGCCCGTTTCAAAGATAATCACATCCAGTGGTATCCTTTCTCCAGTGGAGAGTAGCACGCCATCTTCCAGTTCCTTGGACTGTATCCCATCTAAGCTGAACGTTGGACCTGTGCACAGCAGCGAGGTAACCAAGATCCACGATAATCGTTTTACATCCCGGAGCTGTAAGTTACGTAAAGAGCCGTTGAAACAGTATAAATCACCCAGACATACCTTGCCAAGTGGGAGATCGTGCTTGTAAATGAATGAGGTCAGACTGGGAGGTTTGGCTCGAATCAGTGGTCATGACCTACTTCCGATACTGCTACATAAGACGTACCGTAATCATAACCAGTGCAGGATGCGCTCGGATGAGGAAATGGGCGCGGGCTAACACACCCACTTGATCCACAGGATATATTTGCATTGCCCTGCCCTGATGGTGAGGCTCGGCACGCAGCGAAGCGCGCACCAGAACCTACTCGCTTCACAAACCACTGTGGAGACCGGGAGAAACCGATCGCTTCCGTCGTTCGCTCTTCAGAAATATGATGGGTAGAAATTGCGCCCTGCATGCCACGCCGTGAGCGCACGTCAGAAAGGGTCTCACCTAGCAGAGCAAAGTAGCCATACACAGAACACCCGTTACCGATAACGCCGACACGCTTTATTTTTTCAGGTCGACATCGTGCCTCCAGTGGAAAGACTGCCAAAAAGAACCTCTGAAATTCTCAGCCCCCTTCACATTCTTTGGAAATAGAGGTGACGTGAACGCCCCCACCGCTGAGATGACAATGACAGCCTCCGACGCATGTAAACTTTGCCCTCAGTGCGTGTCTATAAGCGTCAATTTGTGCACCTTCGCGTTCTCGTCCCCTTCAACGAGGTTGACTGTGTGAAGTTGAATATTGCGTGGGAAGAGATGTTGTGCTTGCGAAATACGTACTCCCAATACCCTTGGGTCTCCGGTCGGGAGATGCTAGTAATGATGTTCCCAGTAAGGATTTAGTTCCGTGGAAAGGGAGTGCCAATGGTCAGGAACGTCAGAGCCGCATCCCTGGCCCACCAGCTCCTGTCAGAAAAGTTATCCCCTCAGATGTTAGTCAATACGCACAGGATATGTATTGTCCTGCGAGGGAGTGGATTGAGCCACATGTTTGCCAGGGTCAGTGGGTCGTGCAGGGAGAGTAACCTATCCGCCACGTTCCACCAACATCATCTGGCGCCTTCTCGTATACCTGCAAAGCATGTGTGAGGGTCAGCAAATAGCCTGGTGAGCACGTAATACAGCAGCTGCATAGAGTGCAGCAGTGTGGCCACATCATGATATTGGCACGCTGGATGGACATGACGCACCACGAAATCGGTGAAATGTAGTAGACGTCTGGCCTTGCCATAGTACTGTAACCCTGGCATATGGGTGATTTCCGTGTAAAAAAGGCCTGTGGAAGCTGGTATATAGTTAGCACATAGTTCCCTTCTGTCCACCGAGCAGACATCATAATTTAGTTCATGAATTGGCCAAACTCTATCGGACCGAATGGCCAGGCTTCAGCAATCGGCGACATTTGGGACTGACCAATCTTCCCACCGGACACTGTTCTCCACTTGCCAAAATGACTCGCTCCCAGATACCATGGACAGAGACTATCAGACCATCATTCAGAGAAAAACAAGGGATGTGTGCAAAATACATGTGGCGTAGGAAGCCATGAGTAGAGGGGTAACACTAAACGAGAGCTAGACGAGTCCGCGTATATACAATCCAGCTCGGAGAGTGGCGGTGGAGATCATGAAGATCCAACGTACGGTTCCGTTAAAAGGATGATGTTCTGGACGTGCTCAGATCAATCAGCTCCACCACCAAAGCTCTTAGCGAAACTCGAAGCAGGAGCTCGAGCGTTCAGGAACGTGACTCAGCGATAACTGCTGGTATCTGAGATATATATGTGAATCGTTCTGTTGATGCACAACCGCAAATGAGACACCACGCACGGCTCGGAATTTTGGTGGAAATAGAAGCCACTCATAGTAGCAGCAGGGGGCAAAGAACGGGGGCCAATAGAAGATCCACGTCCTCCTCGCCGGACGCTGGAGTCTCGACGACGACGACCAATGGGAATAGATTCCAATTTACTAGGAGAAGGCGACGTCAACAGATCACCCTCTCCGTACTCCTCTGCGCAGAGGGGAAATGATTGAGTGGGGGAGCGTATAGTGGTTCCTGGAAACGGAGGATTGAAGTCCACACAAACATAGTAAAAACCTGTCAGAGGATGTGAATGTTTGGTGTACGCTATAGATGCAAGGGACCATTCCTGAAATAGAACGCGGACGTACCAGCAAAACTTGCACCATTGATATCCTGTACTCTATGGTCAGGGACAAGGAATCTTTCCTTCCACCTCATGAAAACAGCCCCCCGATCGCGATCAGGCATAGTCAAATGTGGTCTCCTAAGCTCATTCTTGACATGCCGGAAAGCCGGGAAACGTTGCCAATGCACCATATCTTCCTGTTCGTTTGCTCCCCACTTCTGCGTCAGAAAGCCGTAGCGGCTGCCGATGATTTCTGCATCAAAGTAAGTCGTTAACTCGGGCCAATCATCGGTCAGTCCGCGTATACGAAGGTACCCGCAAAGGAAAGAAGAAGAGAAGTCGACGTCCTTTAGCCCATGAGTGCATGATAGGTGGGCGACACAAGCAAAACGTACGACAATGGTAACGTTGACGTCGTAGCTGTTCCTGCCACTCTTCTGTGTTCCCTGAAAGGTCGCTCCGGGATACAAGCAATGGTGGCGTTGGGCACGGACACGCAGGCGGGTAATGTCGGTGGCAGGGTCCGGGGTAGGCGTGGGTACGGATGATCTTTGGGGACGGCCACGAGGGAGGGTATCTGGGGAAGCGCGCTGCTGACTAGGCGATGATTTGGAGGGGGTTGCTGTGGTGTGGATGGAGAGAGAGGGCTGTGATGGCGTGAGCGAGGAGGGTGGACACTGGGGAGGGAGGGATTGTGGGACATCCATGTCGATGTCATCCTCGAAAACAGGGTCTGGTTGCGGGTAGATGGAGTGGGACTTGACAGGCATGATTGAAAAACGACACTGAGCGATTGTCAGGTCTGTGCGGTAACATCCCCGGTTTCGTTATTACGTACTCCATCAGTCACGTGTACCTCCCCTGTTCATAGATAGGGCTCCTTCGGAACAGTCCACAGAAACAGAACTCTCCGGACTCGTACCGCGAAGCGCAAAATGTGAAGTGCACTGTCTGGGGTGCTCCGACTCGGAGGTGTATAAATTAACCGTACCACAGCCTCGCAAATCCATCGACCTTCTGATCGTGATGCAAAGTAAGTGTTACTGTGCCACTTCATCTTTGATGTAACGAAAACATGAGTTTGCAGCGCAGTGTCCATCTAGTCCACCAGACGCCACGGTGCCCGACTGGGTAATCCCTCGTCCAAGTCCTGGCGACGTGGCAATGTTTGAAAATACGAACCGCAATTGTGTACCTTTTCTCCGCGCAGCCGGAATCACGAAAGAATCAGAGCAGCATAAAGAATTAAAGGTCTGTTATTTCTCTTCATAAATTCCACGCGATCTTGACTTACAGGATACTGGTAGACAACCATTTGGGCTCTTCATCGTCAGTACTTGCATCCATTCAAGTATATAGAAGAGCAGGCACCAAGCTGCGTGGACCGACTCATTGATAAAGTATGCATGCATCTCAAGGGCCACTTACAAGCTGATTCCCTGCTTCACGCCAGGCCCAACTCAGCCTTCCATGGTTGAATAAGTATGAGGATGCATGGCCAGCAAGAATATATCTTAAAAGATATGTGGACGCGAGGCGGCCCCACCTCAATCAGACTAGATATGCTCGTCGGCAACAAGTGAGGATGCAGAAGTCACAGGTATCCAAAAAAGCAGTTAGTACCTGTGTATTTCAGCTGATTCTGGTGTTATCTACTACAGCCTAGGGATTCTGAAGATCCTGGTGATGTACTGGTAAGCCCATCTTTTTTTATTGTGCTTCATGAAAAATTCAATTGGGAATAGAAGGATTATGATCCCATTGTGAAGGAGTTTCTGGGTTCCTTGATACCCAGCCTTGAGCACCATCTGGATGCTTTTATCGAGTTAGGTATCAAAGATCAGGAAACCCTTCAAGCCTTTTTATCTTGGCCACAAGTAATTCAGGCACAGTTTTTAGATGAAGGGAATGGGGTACTGCAACTCACAAGCCTGGAACAAAAAAGCTTATTGGTAGGCTGTGGTCTGCTGACACAGATGACATTGCAAAAGTCTCTTGCACAGATAGTGAAGCCAGGATGCTTTCATTCATAAGTAATGTTAACAATCCCATTTCACCTGGCTTCTGATAATGTCATTATACTACATTTGCCCACTTTCCTTACATTCACAATGGCTTCCAGGATGTAAAGAACATGATTCATGCTTACCGAATCTGATCACAACAAGATGATGGACTATTGCAGTTGGAAGAAAATGGGTAAAAAGAGCTGAGTGACGAATAAAAGGAGGAGGGGGAACTGTATGAGTGGCACAAAACTATGGGAACACCGTCGTATGGAGCATGTGTAAGGATGCATTATCGTATTCAGAGCTCGTCATCCTCTTCGGGAAGAGGGACACCCTCAGCCTGGTATTTCAAGTTAGTCACATATGGCCAACCACAGAATGGAGATGAATCACCTGCTTCAATTCCGCTTCGTATTGCTGAATCAGCTTGGCATCCAGCGCAACTTCAGCAGGAGCAAGAGCTGGTGCCGCAACGAATTCAAGGGCAGGATTTCTATAATACAGAAGTTGAATTTGAACTAACGAAAACCGTAATGGCACCAGGCTTACCCGACCAACTTCCTTGCCAACCACAGGAAAGGCTTCTCGAAGTTATAGTTCGACTTCGCAGAAATCTCAAAGTACTGGAGATTCTTTTTGCGATGGAAGGTGACAGCGCCTGTCTTTACTTTACGTTCCTAAAAGATTACGAACGTTAGTCTGGTCTTGCGAGTATAGCAGTGTCCGTCGACTCGCCTTGACGTCGACTTTGTTTCCGCAAAGTACGATTGGAATGTTCTCGCAGACACGCTCGAGATCACGGTGCCAGTTAGGCACATTCTTGTATGTGATTCTCGAGGTAACGTCGAACATGATGATACCACATTGGCCTTGTATGTAATAACCATCACGAAGACCACCGAACTTCTCTTGACCTGCAGTATCCCAGACGTTGAAACAGATAGTGCCAAAGTTGGTCGAGAATGTCAGGGGGTGAACTTCGACACCCAGGGTGGCTGCGAACTGCGTTAGGAATGTGGATACCACGAGCGTGACGAACAGAAGCGCACCAATATATTTCTTCTCGAACTCGCCAGTCAAGTGGCGCTACGAGGTCGTGAGGATCAGCACGCGATCGGGTTCAAAGGTTGCCATTGTGGCACGCCTTTACCTTGACAAAAGTGGTTTTTCCGGTGCCACCGTCACCAACTAAGGTATTTTGAGACGGTACATAGAGATGTTTCGAGGACATGCAATGTTGGAATGCGATGGGAAGTAAGAGGGACAGGGTATCGATCAAGCGTGGAGAAAATCAGTACTCAAATAAACCATGACGCGGAGAGCAGGCATGTTGGCTCATACCGAGGACAAGTTTGAAGGTCGGGATCTCTTGTGAAGTCATTTTGTGAAATTACAGTATTCTATGTGGACAAGAGAGAGAGAGACAACGGAACGAGGTCAAGAGGTGAAATCAAGACGCTGAGATAAAGTTTTCCGTGCCACTGAGGGCTATTACCAGATTTGGCCATGTCGCTGAGTTCAAGCCAACTGGCACAGTGGGTGACTACCTCCAGAAACCGAACCACGCACATTGGACTTGTCAAGTAGGTTGCTCCAGAGAGGCACCTGTAAATGAATCGACGGTGAATGTACAGGACACCCGGAATCTGTGACTTTCCCAAGTTCTGATCCAACTAATGTTTCAACTGTGCATCGCGGTTGTTCAAGACCTGATAAGATGCCCCACGGTATGGTTGATTCACACTTACAACATGTTTACTGGCAGCTTTATTGCTAGGCCATTCATGACTGAGCGGAGACGTACTCGTGTTTGCGAATCCTATCTGCTGAAAATGTTTACGGTTGGTTCTATCATTCAGTCTATTGTGCTTGGTGCTACGTCCTCATTGGTTTTATTTTTGCTCTGTTGGTGAGTCACTCGCGCAAAATGACTTTAATTGGCTCAGTGTCTCCGCAGGCCGTATTGGTCATCTCGGACAAGTGACCCCATATTTTCGGCCTTCGGCATGATCGCTCCTCTCGCAATCTTCGCGACCCAGCTACTCGTCCAGAAATAGTATGTCACTGGGAAGACCGCATCTTACTTTACTCATCAACTCCCAGTTTGCTGGCCACTAGCAAGACGCTCCTTCCCCCACCTCATCCACCACTATGTCCTCTCCCCCCTCCTTCATTCCTACCATGTCCTCGTCCGCTGTCATTCTTAGTAATCTACCATCAAGGGCTGAACCGGGTGCGTCTTGGAAAGCGAAAGAGCAGCATATTGTCCCAAAAAATCGCCTCGGAATCGTAATTTTTGGTCTCATGTGTTCCACCTTTCTCGCCGCACTCGATCAGGTATCTCTTTACCGATCCTACTTTTACCTGGCCTAACATGGCCCGCAGACCATTGTAGCTACCGCTTTACCTACCATTGTAGCCGAACTAGGCGGAGGCAACAATTATAGTTGGGTTGGGAGGTGAACTCGATGCTCATGCTATCCATGCGTAACAAACGTCACTTAACCATCAAGCATCCCAGCGCCTACATGCTAGCCTCAGCATCCTTGGGACCGCTTTACGGAAAACTCTCTAACATTTTAGGTCTATATCCTATTCACTCTCGCTAACCTCAGCCCACTCATTTATGGGATTCATAGGTCGAAAGCCAATGTTGTACGGATGTATCGTCTTATTTCTGGTCTGCAATTTACTTGATGCGACTAATCTTCAAAACGTAACACTGTGTCTAGTTTGGATCTGCGTTGTGTGGCGCCGCCCAGAGCATGACATGGCTCATAGTTTGCCGTGCCGTGCAAGGAATAGGTGGCGGCGGCATTATCCAGTTGGTTCAAATCACCATAACAGATATTGTGTCCCTCAGGGAGTAAGCTTTGTGTTCTTGTTTATACCTCCTAGTCCCTCAGATTCCTTAGCCGAGGGAAGTATGGAGGAGCCATTGGTGCCACTTGGGGTATTGCCAGGTACGCGATGTGTCTTACGGTCAACAATGCATCACTCAGTTCTCGCAGTGTTGTAGGACCACTCCTTGGCGGAGTAAGTCCGCTTCGGCTCATCCACCGCTTATAGCTTAACATCATGTTCAGGCATTAACCGACCATATTTCGTGGAGGTGGTATGTTATCTGATTGGTGGTGGGGCGATCTCCTTACCTTGACTCACAGGTGTTTCTGGATCAACCTGTCAGTAGCTCTCCCCGAGTCGAAGGACTCTGTTTCACTTCTGCAATAGACCGTCTGGTGGTGTAGCAGGCGCTCTCCTATTCTTCTTCTTAAACCTCAACCCACATCAAGAGAGATCGTTCCATGACCACGTCAAGGAATTTGATTTCGTTGGACTGGCCACTTGCGTCTCTGGCGTAGTCTGCCTTTTATTAGGGTTCAACTCCGGTGAAACCACGTGTATGCAAAAACCATTGCAAGCGGACCTGCAAAGAGACTGATTGCTATCTAGGGAAAAGCGCGGAAACCATTTCTCTCCTCGTTATCGGAAGCATTTTGCTTGTGGGTTGCGTGACCAATGAAATGTACACCAAGCGGTCTGCAATTATCCCGCCACGACTATTCAAAGTTGTGTGCTCCTTTTTCTTTCTGTGGGTCCCTAACTTTTCTAGTAGACACGTACGACCGGCGTGATCCTAATTTCCACGTTTTTGCACGCCGTTATTTTCTTTACGGGTATGTCCCCTGACGCTGGATAATAATTGATGCCATTGTTCACTTCTTTAAAAATAGGATCATAGTACGTTTCTCATTTTGCGGGTCAACCTATATTGAATATTCTTCAGCTATCTGCCCATGTATTACCAAGGCATGTTTAATTCGCCTCTTTCCATACCGTCAGCTGACAGCTCGCATAGTCCTCGGCGCATCTGCCACCACTTCCGGCATCAAGTCAGTCAATTACTTGGGTATATGTGATTTTGCCACGTTTATTGCAACAGGATGCTACCCTATTCCCTTGGCGGTGCTATGCAGTCGGTACTGTCAGGTATGCTTGTGGCACGCATCGGGTCATATCGTCCGATCATGTGGGGTGCTTGGGTTGTGATGACTATTGGATGGGGCCTTATGATCATGTTGGACAGTACATCTAGCATGTGAGTACAGCTGTGTTTAGCTCGCACCACTTCTTGTGTCTCATTTTTGCAGTGCTACCCAGGAAATATACCCTCTCATTGCAGCCCTTGGGGTTGGTTGCCTGTTCCAGGTATGTTACATGTCTCCCACCTCGTAGTCTTGCTAAAATCGTTGTCGGTAGGTGCCGCTCATTGCGCTGCAAGCTGCCATGCCTCTGAAAGATGTAGCTACGAGCACAGGGGCATATGTCTTCCTGCGGTATGCGATGTCTTTTCCATCTCGGAGATCCTGGGCTCACATATCCTCCAGGACGCTGGGTGGTACAATCGGTATCACAGTCGGAGAAGCCATCATCTCGAGTACCCTCCAACAAAGACTCGGAGGCATCGCGGGGCTTACTATCAACAATTCCGCCGCTTCAATGAACAATAGCATCAAGCAAATAGCGTCAATTCCTGTATGTGGTCTCTATTGAGTGTGATGCTCTCTGACCTCAGATTCGTCGTCGTCGTAGGATGCTACCTTGAGGGCCGAACTAATGCATGCTTATGCTCGTTCTATCAGTACAATCTGGCTTGTAAACACACCATTGTCAGCTCTTGGTCTTATCCTCATTGTCTTTATCCGTGCGTATTCACTACATCTGACGGTCATCCGCGAGGGCACGGAGAGGACCAATGATCCTGAAAAAAGTGAGACGGTGAAAAACGCCAACGGCGAAGCAGGTTCCACCAAGGTTGAAAAAACAACTACCAAAGATGATGCTCCGGAACGAACACTGTCCAGTCTCGGAAACCCGCACGAGGAAGACGTAAAGCGATCAGGTTCAAAAAGATTCCAAGTAGATTTGGATTTGACCTAGCCTAGACTAGTGATGGTTGATCGAAGCTTTGCTCCTGTAACTTGACCAAGTTGTATACATCGGTGTTCACAGTGCTAATGATGGCGAGGCACACTAGTTTGTAAGCACTTGTGGTATAAAAAAGAGTAATTTTGCTTGATATCACTGATGGTAAAGTCTTCCTTGGCAATTTTATGCAATATTCATGCGTAAAGCAGGCAGTACAATGTCTATATTCACTAAGAAGCACGAGCATTTGCAACGTCGAACTCCTGGCAGACCAAAGAGTTGAACGCTGCTATTAATCTACATCATACTCGTGTCACGCCATCACCAGGAAGGTATAGTCACGTGATCTTCATGTCGACTTGAATCGTCAAACTTTCCATCTTGCAGAAATACCGAGTGATGGCTGAATTTACAGAGCCTGGAGGGGTCGGACTCGAACGCCCTCAGAAGAGGATTCGGACTTCCACAAAACCCACGCCGTCAAAAACTACACAAAAATCATCTGGTGATGCCCGCTTATTTGCCCCCTTCCGCGCACTTGGACTGGTCACGAATCACATACCATTTTACTTGCAAACTCGTTCCCATAAGGGGATGACAGACGGACCACGGATACACCTACTTACATGCCTCGGCAGATCGTGGGCACTTTGGGAGGGAGGAAAGATGACCTTATTATTTGTCGGTGAGTGTATACCTGTCGAGCCCGGTAGGATCCCCTGGACGTCTTCGGTATGCAGGCCCTGAAGAACCAGACCCGATCTCATGCTTAATCATGGAAGGTGATGCGATTTGGGCAGCATCGGGCGTCCATGTTATCAGATATCTTCGAGGAAAAGAGGTATATACGTTCGTTCTATACCCTTGACTTTTTTTCAACTGAGCTATACAGGCCGCCCGGGTTATAAATCCACTTGGGACGCCCGTGGCTTCTATGGTCATATTCGGATCTCTCTTGCTTGCCCTGGCGGAGGATGGCGGGCGAATGCTTATATGGGATATCTCGCGTGACGGTGAGGATAGTCATTTGAAACATTTCCCCTCATCTCTAATTTTATCCCAGAACCTGTATTCTCTTGTACCATCCAGTTTGATATAGGCTTCACCGCAATCATGGTACTGCATCCCGCAACTTATTTGAACAAAGTACTGGTGGCTAGCAGTGAGGGTGACTTGCAATTGTGGAATATACGAACTCAGTGAGTGTCTCTCTTGTGTATGTGTGTTATCCATACGCATACTGGTTTCAGGACGTGTATACATAGATTCTCGAGTTCAAAACTGCTAACCACACAGGGCTTGGCAAATATGGCATCTTCTGCTATCACAGCATTAACACAGTCACCCGCAATTGATGTCGTAGGTATTGGCTTTACATCCGGCGAAGTATCCGTATATGATATACGCGCCGACGAGAGGTTGATGAGGATGTTCATGGAGGGTGGCGCGATCAGAGGATTGTCGTTTCGAAGTGGTTGGTACCCCGTTTCTACAGATTACCATTTCCCTCATCCATTGCTACGTAAGATGGACACCAAGTTCTTGCCTCAGGGTCGTCACACGGGCATCTAGCTCTCTGGGACTTGAACTCTGGTGGTCGCCTTCTGCATCTTGTTAGGAGTGCTCATGACGGTGCCATCAGCGCAGTACAATGGGTACCCGGCCAGCCGATTTTGATAACCTCTGGTGAAGATAACAGTGTCAAAGTACGCCTTGATTCATTGGTTTTCCGGCCCTTATAACCATATACCAGCAATGGTTGTTCGACTCGCCCACCTCCGCCCCACGATTACTCAAATTCCGCTCAGGACACCACGCTCCACCGCATCTGATCAGATACTATGGGGGAGACGGCAAACAGTTATTGACCGCCTCAACTGACCGGAGCCTGCGGTATACTTCTGTTGTACGCGACTCAAGGTCATTTGAAATGTCTCAGGGTAAACATGACATTGCTGCAGGCAACCGAAGACACTGACACCGACTTGCGGTAGGATCTCTTACCAAGAAAGCCGCAGCGCTATCCAAATCTCTGGCGTCATTGAAATTTCCGTCTATTACATCTATTGCTCACTCAACGATGCGATCAAAAGATTGGGATGACGTACTCACAGCGCATACCGACGAACCCCTGGTTCGGTCCTGGACGGTGCTGAATAAACGTCTAGGGAAACATACCTTGAGTTATGCAGACGGCAGCACACGAAAGTCTTCATCAGGTTCTGTGAAGGTGTGGATTATCAGTTGCCATACGATCACTATTTACGAAGTCTGCCTAGTGCGTCTGCATTTCTGCATGTGGAAACTTTGGTATCGCAGGCTCGTCGACGGGGGAAATTCACATGTGGAACATGCAATCTGGCTTGAAGCGGAAAACATTCAAAGTAGGACCCTGCCCTCAAGCGGTTATAGAACGGTTAAATTCTACTTCTAAACCGAAGGCTAGTGAGCGCTGTATCACAGGTTTAGACACCGATGCTTTGAATTGTCTCATTGTTGCGAGTACATTGGATGGAACTATCAACGTAGGTTTTCATAGCGACTTGTCCTCTTTCAAGTGTTCATCAAGCGGGCTTAGTTTTTCGATTTCCACACTACTAAATTGGACTATACGTTGGTGCTGCCCTCGTCTTCCCATTCCATGATCCTCCATCGAAATTCTGGACTGTTGGCCGTCGTCTGTGATGACGTAACAGTGCGTATTGTTGATATTGAAACGAGACGGATAGTCAGAGAGCTATCACATGGCTCGCAAGCCCGAATCCTTGACGTTGTATGAATCCACAAATTGATCTGACAATGCTACTCGCTAATAGCCTCTAGGCATTCTCACCAGACTCTCGCTGGATAGTATCGACATCCCTCGATTCAATAATACGGACATTCGACATTCCAACTGGTGGCTTGATCGACGCATTCCGTACACCAACTATCGCTACGAGTATTGCGTTTTCACCCACAAATGACTTTTTGGCGACTGCCCATGTGGACAGCGTTGGGGTGTTCCTGTGGGCAAACAGAGCTCAATTTGCGGAAGTTACTCCTCAAACGATGTCTGAGAAGGATATTACAGAGGTCGCGATGCCATCGATGCAAGGAGATGGAGATGTTGAAGATGACGGTATATTTTAATCAGTTGGCTCCATCACGCCTTGGCTCATGGATTCGTCCTCCCTCAGCCCTGGAAGCGTTGATCGGACTAACAATAGAGGATAAACCTGTGGATGTCTTCTCCACGCCTCCTCAACTGGACGGGGATCTTGTCACTCTGACTCTGCTTCCTCGATCACGGTGGCAAACACTGTTGAACCTCGAAGTGATACAAGTACGTGTGACAGTACCTTGACTCCACACCCAAGTTAACTGGATGGACACGTAGCAACGAAACCAACCGACAGAGCCACCCAAAAAGCCTGAACAAGCCCCCTTCTTCCTCCCTACATTGCCCGGGGTCGAGCATCGATTCGCTATCGAAAAAAAGAAGGAAAAAAAGACCGAGAAGAAGACGCGCTTGGACAAGACTATGGTCAATTCGAAGAGCATTCTCCAAACAAAGCTGGCAAAACTTGAGAAGAACAACTGTGAGAATGCCCGCTGCATCTTCGTTCAGTCTCATGTTCATATACTCTCGTCGTAGCCGATGACGAGCTTTTCGGCTACATCAAAAGTTTGTCACCCGCTGCAATCGATATTGAGCTACGGTCGCTGGTTACCTTGGACCATCTGCGGCAATTCATACATGCGCTTAAGCGACGCTTACACTCCCATAGAGATTTCGAAGCTGTCCAGACATTGCAAAATGTCTTTCTTCGAATGCATGGTGATATCCTCTTAGACAACGAAGAACTGCTGTCGGAACTGGAGGAGCTATTAGAAATACAAGAAAAAGAGAGCGAGCGCATCTTAGAGCTTCTTGCTTCATCCCTTGGTACACTGGGCTTTGTACGAGATACGATATAAGTTGCCCCGGTTTGATACCCATAGATTGCCCATCCCCCGTTAGATAAGCATTTCAACACCTTCGGAGCATGAAGGCAGACCCGGTTTAGTGCCAGACTGCATCTTAACTCTGTGTATCATGTCCTCCAGTGCAATTAATCCTGATGCAAAAGTCTACTGTAAACATATGGAGGAGGCGGCAAAACGAACATCACACACTCCCAAACATCCAAATCGGTGCGATTCATGACATTCGGGCTGTAACTTATGGTTCTACCATGCAGATACCTGACATGCGATGCTTATTGAAATAGTGAATTTTACTGTTGCAAGAGAGCTCGAGGAGACCAAACCAAGTGTGATTTCTGGTGTAAGATCAACTTCACTCATCTAAGCATGCTCATGTTCTGAGACATACGTCTTCGTTCTAGATTGGGCAGATGAGCTCCCAAATGATAGCATAATCCGTGCTGCAGGCTCGTCAGCAGTTTTACCCAGTGTTCCTCAGCCCTCCAAGGAAGGAGCAGGCACTAGGACACGTCCAACGTCTACTTCACCTCGCACACTGCGCCCACTGCGGGAACACTTTTCACCGTCAAATAATTCATCTGTAACCCCACGAAGCAGGAAGCGCCTAGAAGACATTGAAACTGGCCTGAAACAACGTGAACATGATCTCAGTCCTACTCGCGATCCTGGCCCATCGAGGGAACCAGGACCTTTGACATCATCTCCTATTGCTCAAGACATCCCTCAGCCGCCTTCGCCAGTACCCACTGAGGTCGACTGTGAAGTCGAGGCACAACCACAAAAGACCTACAGTTTTCTTGGGTTACATTATAGCCCCGAGCCGATTGTATCTACCATTAAAGATGACGGTCAACCCTCAACCCCCAAGAAACAACGCCTGGTCCCTCCCACTGAAGGTGCCGTGATACGGCCAGCTATTGGTGCGGTATCTTCTGGTGGTGGGTTGCTACTTACACCACCTCAAACCACACGACGAGCCACCCAGTCTGGTGGGCCCGAGTCCATCTCTGCCATAATGCACAGCAGGAAGGGAAAGGAACGTGAAGGCAGGCCACCAGCGCAGACCCAGGATCAGGTTGGTACTTATACTTTCCATCACACGTGTAACATTATTGTACATGCCTACTCCTGGGAATCTGATTGGCATCCCCTCACATAGGATGGTTGTGTTCAACATGATCCATTCGAGATAGGGAGCAACGGAGAACCACAAGAGGATTCTCTGCCACTTTTTGCGCCTCCAGAGGAGGTGTCTACAACCTCGAGTGCATCACCGACGACTGCCGAGATCGTGCTCGATTATACCGATGGAATGAAGGCAAGAGTGAAGGCACTCTCAGAGTACATGGAGTCGTTCGACATTACCCAAGCAGCGAAAATGTTGCAAACAGTTGAACGACAGAAAATTCAATATGAGTACAGGGACCGAAGCCAGAAGATGCGGATCGAAGAGTTGGTTGCCGAACGGGACAGACTTGTTGCTGAAGTCTCAAGATTGAAAGAAGCATTGCAACGGTGAGCGCTGCGGTTGTCGAGTGTTTCCTGCGTCATGACCGTAATAGTTCTGAGGATAGCAATCGGGTCAAGGATGGAGAGAGAGTGGGTTTGAAGAGTCGTCGAGTGTGATTAGATAAGCAGTATGTCACGTGCTGTCGCGTCGCGTAAAAATGCACCACGCGCTGGTTGTGCTCCTCGGTGTATGTCCAGCGTTCATGTTCGGGTTTAAACCTACCCATACCTCATCTCCTGCAAAGTCCTTGTTTCCGTCTGCTCCGTCGTCTCTCACAATATCCGATGCCTCACGAGCGTCTGGAGTATCCAAATCGGAATTACAGGCCCTCTCTCCCACAGAGGTCGACTTTCTCGATGCAGTCATCAGGAGGATCGCTCCGAACGCGACCTCTTTTTTGTCTGGTCTGAAGGCCTACAACGACGAATTACACAAACAGGGTCTCGATAGTCAGACCGAAACGGTTCATTACGGGAGGCTGCTGGAGATATGCAAGCTGAGGGGACCGAGTTGGCAGGTCAAGTGGGATGGAGTGAAGAAGCAGTACGGTTATGGGATTGTGCCACCGCGGACTGCACCTCGGCCTAAAACCCCTCCCCAACCTCGACAAACCTCATTTCCGAAATCGACTCGTTCCCCGGCATATCTCATGCCCCCTGTACGTGATGACGATGACGATGTATTCACTCTCCATTCCCATCAAGACCGCGACGAAAGCGAAAAAACTCAGGATACGGAGCAGACAGAAGAGGATCAAGAAGAATCCTCATCTGATACGGAACGTGACGATGAACCTGCACGTTATAGTGTCACTAGGTCCCGCCAGCCTCAGGGTACGTCACAAGCCAGACCGTCGAATCCACCAGCTTTTCGCGTAGCCAACCCCATTTTGCCTCCAAGTCTTACCCATCCGGCAACCCCTCGACCCCAGCATACCTGTCAGGAATCAATTCGACGTGTCCCTACCTGGGAGGATACCTCGGACACCACGGATGGCGTAGTGCTATCCCCCTCGAACACCCCGCCTTCTTATCGAGCGGCAGTCCGCACAGGACCCACTTCCAAGTCAGCGGCAGATGAACATCAAAATCGTCTTGTCCCTCGTGCTCCTTCGCCAATCAAATTATCCAAGCCCGAACCTCACGTTCAACCAACACTACCCCAATCTCGTGAACGCAAGGGTAGCGTGATTAATGAAGAAGATGCGTGGAAGAAAATCAAAATGGCGCGAGATGAAGAAGATGCGGATAAGTTCCGCGACGACAAGCTTCTGGAACGCTGCTGGGAAACATGGCTGCTCGGTTACCAGTGGTTGATTGTGCGGACCTTCCTTTATTTTTTCGTTTCAAATCAAGTAATACCACAGGGGTTTTTTAGACGACAAATCAACAGGTCGTTGAGGCTCGAGACAATGTCATCCTTGGATCAGCCATCCGACGATGGCGTAATGCCACGGCCTCACTTATGGGTGAACAGAATCATGGCGTTATCCTTGCCAACACCCGTTGTTTACGTGTGGCACTGACGTTATGGAAGGCAAGACTAAAGCAAAAGAGGCAGATTGCCTGGCGGAGCGACATGCGAGCAAAAATGAAGACTATTCGCGAGAGACGTGAGCTAAAGATCCAGAAGGACGCTTGGGCAAAGTGGCGGCAATCTTTCCGCTCACACCTATCTGAACTGCAGTACAATGAACGCACCGTCCTGCGTTTTTTCCTGCGCTGGAAGTCAAGTTTGTCGAAACTCGATCGCTTAGAAACAGCCGCAGATCAATTCTACCGCAGATCAACGTGTAGTGCAGTAATGCAAACCTGGAAACGTTGGAAACGAGCCCTCGCAGTCAGTGATGCAGAAAGGGCTGTGACAACTAAGATCAGTTTCCGAATCAACCGTGAAGTGATGCAGGTGTGGAAGAAACATGCGTGCGTCCACTCCCAAAAATTCTTTTACCAGGGTCTAGATGCCAACCCGCCTGCGCAGCTATGACCGCCGAACAGCCACTTGTTTCTATGATGTTTATGTGATGAAGCAGGCGATCAGATCATGGAAAACTGCGCGAGATCGGATACGTGTAGGTCCATAAATTTTGTTTAGGAATACATTGATTTATCATGCTTGTAGAGAATGGAAAAGAGAGCGGATAAGCATCTTGCTAGACAAGATGATGTACTTATCCGAGCTGTCACTCGAGTGTGGAAGGCCCGTGAACGTGGTAAACTCCTTGAGAGAGTCAGAGCGTTGCGCCTCACCAAAGGTACTTGGTCGGTCTGGAGAGAACAAATGCGCCAGCATCGCCGGCTGGAAGGTGAGGCAAAATATATAGTTGTGATTCGTGTGGTCCTGATGGTGTCTAGATTGTGCGCTTGCTTTCAATATGCGATCCAATTCATCCACGCTGTCGTCCGCTTTGGAAACTTGGCATCAACTCTATACCATCTATCAGAACCGCCGGACCTTCGCAATCCAACGTCACCTTGCTCGCATACAGTATGGTGCACTCCTGAGGTGGAGGGTCCAGCTGCGTGCGAGACTAAAGCTACTCAAACATGCGAAAATCATTGAAAGATTCATCATGCAACGGCGGACATTAAATGTATGGAAATTCAAGCTCGCGGAAAAGAAGCGGCAAAACCAGCTCAAGGCTCTGGAAGCACGTAGACTCGGAGAATGCATGAAGTGTAAATCGTCCGATAAGGCTGTGTTTCGTCGGCTATTCTGAACGACTTTTGCACAGTATGGCAGGCAAAGGCAAATCGAAGACGCTGGTATCGCACGGCTGAAGAGCAGATCATTACTCGAGTCAATATGGTGGGTTTTACAAGGCCTGGAAAGCCAAGAAATTCTGACCTCGTCCACAGCGAATGTTAACTGATGCCTTGAGCCGCTGGACAAATCGCGTCATCGAAATTAAGCTTCGAGAGTTCGAAGTTCGCCAAAAGTACTCTCAAGCCGTGGTGAAGTACATGATGGATATCTGTTGATATGGGCCATGTCTGACTTTTTTTTCTCGTAGATCCGCCTTTAATAAATGGAAAAACATATGTTTGAGACACGTCGAAGACCTAAGTCTTATGGAAAGTCATCTTGACATTAAGCGGGCAGGCAGGTTTTCTCTTCATGACGTAGCACCAATTTACTGACTACACTGATTTAAAAAAAAAAAAAAAGAAAACATGCGGCGCATGTTCCACAAATGGTTGAATGCAGCTCGCGCTCGGCAGCATAAGCGGATTCTCTTGCGAGAGAGACAGTCCGAGTTTGATCGGGCTTCAATGCAAGTTGCGTGGGACAGGTGGAGAGAGAAGTACATGGAAGAAAAGTTGCACCCCATAGTGAGTCCCCTGCGCATATCAGCAGTAATCTGACGGCTGATTTTTGCACTGAAGGTCCACCAGGTAGCACAACAGAGCCAAAAGAACCTCCTTTTCCGTGCCTTTGGGATCTGGCACTCAAAGACAAGAGTGAGTGATCGCGATTCGAGACCCACCCCTTCACTGACGTCGCTCCGCTAAGTCTCTGCCAGCGATACGATTCCGAGCGACTGGACTAAAGACGAAGGTTTGGGAAATTTGGCGAGCTGCTATGCCTCAAGCCCTCCAGGCCAAGAAAGCACGTGAAATTCATGCCACAGCCATTCTTTGTACGTTCAAGACCCATTAAAACCTTGGTCCGCTGATGAATTTGGGCAGCACGAGCATTTGAGAAGTGGAGCCAAGCCTACAAAACGAAACGTCACCTTAAGGAGATAGCGTAAGTGATCTAGTTGAAGGATTTCCAAGCTACGACGATCATTAACCATTGTCAGTCGTGCCCGGTACTTACGTTTGCCTACCATGACCAACGGTCCACTCATGGCCACACCAAAACCTACCGGTGCACTGGCACTAAAGGCTATGAGGAATGCATACCCTCGGCAAAATGCGGGTACGGAAACTGAAACTGAAGATTCCGACGCAGGCCCAAGCAGGCTCGCTAGCCGTTCTAATGGGCTGACCCCGAAGCCTGGCATCGTTAGCCTGCTATCTAGCCGACCGCGTGTAGAGCCTGTCACTCGCTCTCGTCCAAAATTATCCACTCGAGGAGGACGGGAACCGAGCCCTGCTCGTTCTAAATCATCCGTGCTGGCGACCAACGAGCCATCACCATCCCTGCGACCACGCTTCAGTGCACGACGCAGCCCAAGCCCAGCACGTTCAAAAGTATCCTACCGTGACCCAAGCCCAGCGAGGTCTGTTGCTCCAACACAGAGCGAGCCCGAACGGAGCCGGTTGTGGCAAGAGCTAAGACAAGTCCGGATGCGGCCTCGGCCACCCACTGACAAGTCACGATCGCCTGAGCCACCACCCTGAATTTGCCACATACATGTCATTATGGCTAGTGGCATGCGGCTGAATTGATGCTACAAAGACGAGTGGATGACAGGACGCTGCGAAAATACCCCCCTCCCCAGGACCAGGCGTGGTGTTAGTAGTAATTTAGTATGATAGTCTCAGAGGATCTATTAAGCATGTGGCTTCTTGGAATACGCTTGTAAAGTTTTGGTGTACAACGTTTGTATGATGGAACACCAGCAGATGGCACAGCGACACGTGGCAAATGAGGACACTCGGATTCCCGAGCAGCGTCCGGGAGGGTGTGTGTGTGTTGTGACGATGCCACATGGATCATTGCAGGAAGCGTGTAGGCACGTCCCCCTGGATGATCGACTTGGGTGAGTGATCTTGATCGCCATGCGTGAAAGAAAAAAAAACGCACACGAGGCACATTGAATTGCATTGGATACTACTAGCGAGGGGAACCAGAAAATGTAACTCATATGCTATATTGTTGTGGGCAGGCAACTCGTGTATACGGGGCGCAGGAAGCGTCACGAGTTCTGGTAGTACTGCCAGCCGACCCAATTTGCGATGACAAAGTAAGAGCTGGTGGGTATAATTAGCAGCACAAAGTACTTGTAATGCGTGTCGTGGGCCAGGACGTCAAGCAGCTGGTGGTGTTGATACGTCAGGTGAAAGCGGGCCGCGAGTGATGTTGGGTGGACGTACAGGGATGGCAGAGAGTGGGAGAAACGCGCTAAAGAGGACGGCATAGGATGCCACCAGGAAGAAGAGGCAAGTAAGAGCGGTGGTGAGGTTGGCTGCATTGAGGGACGGCATGTGTTTGGTTGGTCGGACGCGCGTGCCCAAGTGCAGAGGTCGTAATCCCGAGCACAACGTGTCCAACCTGCCATCCGTTGATCGTCGTCCCCCATACGCGGCTCAACAAAATCTAGAACTACACTAACTGTGACACAGTGTTCCCAACCGAAAACTAGATGTATATTCAGTTCATGTGTGCGGGCGTGGTGTTACAGGAATTAGACAGATGGGCACATGATGTGATAGCAACTTTTAGCAGGTGATGGAATGCATGAATGGTACAGACATTGAGGGGTCATCATCCGTGAGACGTCAAAGAGAGTAGTGTCAAACGTAGCACACACAAAAAGGACAAGAGAAGAGAAATTTTTCGATACAGTACGAAGGGAGAAAAAAAAAAAAGAGGACGAGCCAAAAGAAACCGCACGACGCTCAGGTACTCAGCTTGGGGCGTTTTTCAAGGTCCCTCTCGGTCAGCTCAAAGTACCTCTTCCGTGGATAATTTTCCGAGTCAGAATTATCGAGATCTGACCGCGAATTAGAAAGAGGGAAATATTCAGGGAGACCGTCGTCCGTGCTGTGCATTCTGTAAGAGGACAGCTCATACGGACTAAGCCCATTTTCATCAACATGCGGTGAGTCAAGAAGTTGCGGGAGCGTTATCATCAACGGCGGGGAAATTGGCTGCATGTCTGAGGACGATACACTCTCCTGGTCCGGTGTCAACCGAGGATTGTCAGCGAGGAACAAGCTATTATGGTTTGTCGGCTCGTCAGAAGGATCGATCTTCAGAGCACTGGAACTGCCATATGATGAAACGGAATCTGCGACACTTATCCTCCTCTTTTTCTTTGGACGGCGACCGATCGGCGATTCGGCGGAGGCGGTGATTGCAGGGGCATGAGAGTATTCCATTGCTTGGAAAGTGGGCATGTAAATGGGCGCTGCAGGAACGCCCTGGGGGGGACCAGGCCCCGCATCCTTATCGCTGTTAGTAGAGCCAAACGGGTCTAGACTGGAGTGTTTGCCACGAAGGAAGGGACTGAGCCCTGTACGTTTCTTGACTTCATCAATGATGATATCTAGACCCTTGCCGGTGACGTTTGGGCAACCTTCGGTGGAGTAGATCTCAGCTCCGTCAGCGCCATCCAATAGAACACCCCCGGCGTTGA